>LOEQ01005054.1:14064-25897 GCA_001685075.1 Bramus lutescens | reverse complement strand
TTTCTCTGTTAAGTTTCTGTCTGGTTGACCTGTCCATTGGTGAGAGAGGAGTGTTGAAATCACCCACTATTCGAGTATGGTGTTTGATGTATGCTTTGAGTTCTAGCAATTTTTTTTACTTATGTGGGTGCTTTTATATTAGGGGTATGGATATTCAGGATTGAGACTTCCTCCTGATAAATTGTTCCTGTTATGAGTATAAAGTGTCCATCTCCATCTCTTCTGAGTGATTTTAGTTTTAAATCAATTTTGTTAGATATTAGTACAGACACACCTGCTTTTTTGAAATTTTTATATATAATTACAATATTTGCAGCATTTCCACTCCTTTGTTTTTCCCCTCCAATTATTTCTGTCACATTTTCTCATATTCAAAAACTCTGTTTTGAGTCTCTGCATTAATTATTGTCCTTCACAGTAAGAAGCTTCTCTAATCAAGGCTGAAAACTATGGCCAATAATACACCGGTTTGGAAAGTAGTCTAACCTCCTGTCCATTTAGCGTGATAATAAGTAGTAAATTCTACACCACAAGATTTGTGGCTGCCATGGTCGGGTGCTTTTAGTCACGTTTACAGTACCAGGTATACATGTCTTTCCATGCAGTGGGTATGAAATCCAATCAGTTTGCCATTGATTAGCCCCTAAGAGTTGTGCTCTCATTAAAATAGTGGGAAGGAGTTCCTGAGAGACGTCAGGGCCATCAATGAGTGATCTCCCCTTTAGCCTCAATATCACCTACTGGTACTCTGAGGGCTAGGTCTACTCAGCAGGGAGAGAGCTTCTAGCTTGACTCCAGCCTGTAGCCTCACTGTTATGGGTCAAGAGTGAACTGCTTTCAGTAATAGAGTTTTATCATGTGTTTCTGTTAGGCATCCGAGAGAAAAATGCAAAAACTTTGCCTTGGGATGCTCTGTGGCCTTCACAGTTAACACGCAGGGAATTATCCTGCACTTGATAATGGTATTTTCCTCAAAATTACTAGAGATTCTGGTATCAGAATTGACTAGCATATCAAAGACATCAGTTTCAATTTCTTTTATCATACCTATCTATATCGTTTAATATTGTACTAGCTCTCAAAGTGGTAGTTTCCCATTTTACTTAAATAAACCTATTTCAAATCTTGATTGATTATATAAAATTTCCTGAAATTTGATTAAATAATCTATAAACAATAAGGATATTTTATTTTTATAACCACTGCATATTACACACATAATACTGTATTGAAACCTGGTAATAAATAAAATAATACTCGCAATAACCTTGAATATTCTACTGTATGTACCAACTTCAGACATCAGACTATTTTTCACATGTCTTCATTCATTTTACAGTGGTTGACCTTGCTATTTGTCTCACATTGTCTCACATTCCATTATCCTCTTTCCTTCCATTCCTTTCTCTCTGGATACATTCTTCCTACCTAGTTACTTTAAAGGAGATGGTTTCTATGTAGATTTTTCATGCACACATAATTTTAGTTTACTCTCCCAAAACCTTCACTTTCCCCCTACCCACTACTTCATCCGCATTAGTGCCGTCCCACTCTTGGTATCTCCTATTTTCATACTGTTTGTTTTATTGTCCCCCCCCAAGACTTCATCCAAATCCCCACGTCCTGTGGCTCCTCTCTTGCTTTCTTGACTGTAAAGATACTCTCTCAACCTTATTAACAAAAATAAAAAATCTCAAAAATAAGTTTATCAGTGAGGAGTAACATGTAGCATTTGTCAATTTCCCTGAATTATGTCCCTTAATAAAATATTTTTAGTTCTTCTGATTTTTCTTGTTATTTCCATGATTTATTTTCCTTAACTTTACTAATTCAGTTCAGCTAACCAAACTGAATTATGTGTGTGTATGTATACTTGTGATAATTTATATCACAAGCAAATATCCATACATCATTTGCAGACTATCTTGGTTAAATATATCTCCCACCTACTATGTACAGAGAAGGAATGATTTTGAATGTACTGATATCTCTATCAGAGAGTGCACAGGTTCCTGGGTAGATGCACAGGATGGTATAGCTGGGTCTTGTGATATGTCTCTTTAGCTATTTGAGAAGCCTGTGTACTGTCTTCCCTGGTTTTTGCATAAGTTTACAATCTCTCCAAGGGATCACGATGGTTCCTGCTTCGCTATGTCACACCAGCATCCATTTCCTTACTAAAGTTGATTTTTTCCTCTTATAATTCCAGAAATTTAATACATAATGTACTTTCTTCAAAATCCTCTCATTATCCTCCCCTATTATCTTCCATCTCTTACCAAGTAACTTTTCCTACCAAAGTTGATGCCAATAAAATATTGTCAATCTGAACCCAAGAACACATCAAAAAAAATCATGCACAATGATGAAGAAGACTTCATACCAAAGATGCAAGGATGGTCCAACACACAAAATTCTGTCAATGTAATCCACTATATAAAGAAAGTGAAAGAAAAAAATTATCATCTCATGAGATACTGAATCAGACTTTATCTAAATTCAATAGCCCTTCATGATAAAGGTCTTGCTGAATTCAGTGATACAAGGAATGTATACAAACAATGAGAGTAATATACAGCAAGTCAACAGCCAAATTAAATGGAGAGAAAAATCAAGGTGATTCTAGTAATATCAGATAAAATATCCACTCTCTATATATTTATTCAATATATTACTCGAAAATCTAGCTATAAATCAACAATAAATCAACAAAGGGAGATTAGAAAGGAAGAAGTCAAACTTTTGCTATTTTCACATTATATAATATATATAAGTGACCAAAAATTATTCTACCAGGGAACTCCTACAGCTGACAGGCATCTTCAGTGATATTGTAGTTACAAGATTAACTAAAAAAAATCAGTATCAATCTTATATACAAATGATAAATGGGCTGAGAAAAAAATTCAAGGAAACAACACCCTTTACAATATTCACAAATAATATAAAATATCTTGGGGTAACTCTAACCAAACAAGTGAAAGACCTGTATGACAAGAAATGAAAATCTCAGGAGAAAGAAATTGATGAAGATATCACAAAATGAAAAGATCTCCCATGTATATGGATTGGTAGGAATAATGCAGTAAAAATGGTAATTTTACCAAAAGCAATTTAAAGGTTCAGAAATTGCTTGGATAAGTCATAAGAGCAAAGGAACTATGACTATCTAGTCTTCAACCCTAATGAAGGCCTGAGTAAGCAGGAAGTGCAATCAGGCAGCTTCCAAAATATGCAGCAGATGACAGAGACAACTGGCTACCTGGACAACCACCAAATCTCTCAATTGCAACATTGAAGCAACCAAATTTGATTAGGCCTAAAGTAATTGACAGATTATTCAGAGGCGAGAAATTTTTAAAAACCTTCTTACCCTGTGTAGGCAAGGTTTCACAGTCTTTTTTATTGTATGCTTGTTGTCCAGTCTGTGCATTTTGTCAGTGGGAAAGGCATGGGCAGTCCCTTACACAAAGGCCAGTTTTGAAAAAAGAAAACAAACTCCAAGTGTCTTTGGTGCTCAACATTCTCTCTGGAATAAATTGCTGGTGCCCACATGGCCAACTAAATCCCCGTAAAACCTGAGAGAGTTTAATAAGGAATTCTAGACAAAAAGTACAGAGTTTAACACACCTTCTTGCTGTTTGCTGGCAGCTTGCTGCAGCACCTTTAAGAGAGATTTTCCTGATTGAGCCATAGCAGGACAAAAAGCCGAGGCTATTTTAAAATGCCGGCTTTATGGACTATGCTGCCAGTTCAAATTCTGGCTCTTTCAGGAGAAGAAGCATTTTAATGGGGTTTGTGAGCAGACTGCTGCAGCTTGCTTAATAGAGGCATGGACTGGCTGTGTGCCTAGAGATGGGGCACTGTGCATGTTTCTTAGAGGCTGTGAGTAACTCCACCAGGCTGGACTGTGCTGAGTGAGCAGGAAGTACCATATATATCATAATAATGGCACAGCTCAAGTTTTAGGAATACTTTAGCATTTTATAAAGTTCTCCTGGTCAGAAAATAATTACAGATATGCAATAAAGAAAAATCCAGTTAAAAAAAGAACCTGTAAATTGGTCATAGTATTGAATGAATGTACATAGGCTTGGAAGGGAGAAGAAAAAAAGTATGGAGAGTCATAAAATAAAGTTAATGCTCTGAAAAAGAGGGTAAAGTCTTTAAAGTCTTTAAAGAGACTGGAGGGAGAGGTGGGTAGACAGCAGTGTAAGAGCACATTCAATAACATAAAAAGCAATATGACCCCACCAGAAACTAGTGGTTCTAAATCAGCAAGACCTGAAACATCCTAAAACAATGAATCAGAAGAAAACAACCTTAAAAATAACTTTAAGGAGATGATAGAGGCCCTTAAAAAGGAATTGAAAATTTTTTCTTAAGGAAATAGAGAAAAAGACAAACAAAAATGGAAGAAATCCCTTAAAGAAAGCCAAGAAAAAATAATCAAACAGATGAATAAAACAGTTCAAGTCATGGAAACTGAAAGAAAGGCATATGTAGGGAATTCTGATGGAAAATCTGGGTAGGCAATTAGGACCTACAGATTCAGGCACAAACAAAACAATACAAGTGATGGAAAAGAGAATCTCAGGTGTGGAAGATATAATAGAGAAAATAGATTCAGCACTCAAAGAAATTGTTAAACACGACAAGTCCTTGACACAAAATATCCAGGAAATCTGGGATACCATGGAAAAAGAGCAGACCTAAGAATAACAGGGAGAGAAGAAGAGAACCACAGATCAAAGGCACAGGAAATATATTCAAAAAAATCATAGACAATAATGTTCCCAACCTAAAGAAGGACAATGACTATTAAAAACAAAGAAGATTGAAGATTACCAAATAGACTGGACTAAAAACATTCCCTTGATACATAATAATCCAAACATTAAGCATACAGAATAAAGAAAGAACATTAAAGCTGCAAAGAGAAAAGGTCAAGTAACATATAAAGCAGACCTATCAAAATTACACCGGACTTCTCAATGGAAACTCTGAAAGCCAGAAGGTCCAGAAGGACATTCTGCAGGCACTAAGAGACCGCAGATGCCAATAAACTCTGGGATACCCAGCAAAGCTTTCAACTACCTTGGATAGAGAAAGCAAGATATTCCATGGCAAAACCAAATTTAAACAATACCTATTCACAAACCTAGCCCTACCGAAAGCACTAGAAGGAAAGCTAGTGTCCAACCCAAGGAAACTAGCAACACAGGCAGTAAATAATTTCACACCAGCACTAACAAAGAAGGAAAACACACACAGACACACGATACCACCATCAACATTAAAACAAAAATTAGCAGGTACTAACCATCACCAGTAATTAATATATCTTAATATAAATTGTCTTAATTAACCTATAAAAAGACACAGGCTAACTGAATGGATATGAAAATACAATCCATCCTTTTGCTGCATTCAAGACAGACACCTTAACTTCAAAGAAAGACATTATGTCAGAGTAAAGGATTGGGGAAAGATTTTCAATAAAATGGACCTAAGAAACAAGTAGGTATAGCTATCCTAATATCTAACAAAATTGACTCCAAACTAAAATTCATCAAAAGAGATGAAGAAACACATTTCATTATTGTCACATGATAAATTCATCAAAATGAAGTCTTAATTCTCCAAGGGCACCATCATTTGCAAAACAGATATTATAGTTTAAATCAAACATCAAACCCTATTCACTAATAGTAGAAGATTTCATACCCTACTCTCACCACTGGACAATACTGACAAGACAGAATCTTAATAGAAAAATAAGAGAATTAACAGATGTCATGACTCAACTGGATTGAAAAACAACTAAAGAACATTCTACCCAAACACACACACACACACACACACACATTTGTGTGTGTGTTCTCAGCACTTCATGAAACCTTATTTAAAATTGACCACATACTCAGTAACAAAGCAAACCTCAACAAGTACAAAAAAAGGAATAAACCACCTGATCTTATTGAATCACCATAACTTAAAGTTAGAATTCAACAACAACATTAATTGCAGTCTTTTTTATTGTATGCTTCTTGTCCAGTCTGTGCATTTTGTCAGTAGGAGAGGCATGTGCAGTCCCTTGCACAAAGGCCAATTTTGCCAAAAAGACAAACTACAAGTGAAGTGTCTTTGGTGCTCAACATTCTCTCTGGAATAAATTGATGGTGCCCACGTGGACAACTAAATCCAATAGATAATTTCACACCAGCACTATTCAAAGAAGGAATACACACCCCCACACACAGGATACCACCATCAACATTAAAAACAAAAATCACTAGTCATTAATATCTCTTAATATCAATTGTCTTAATTCACCTATAAAAAGTCAGAAGTTAATTGAATGGACATGAAAACACAATGCATCCTTCTGCTTCATTCAAGAAAGACACCTCAACTTCAAAGAAAGACATTATGTCAGAGGAAAGGGTTGGGGAAAGATTTTCACTCAAATGGACCTAAGGAAAAAGTAGGTATATCTAATATCTAACAATATGGACTCCAAACTAAAATTCATCAAAAGAGATGAAGAAACACATTTCATTATTGTCACATGATAAATTCATTAAAATGAAGTCTTAATTCTCCAAGGGCACCCATATTTGCAAAACAAATATTAAAGTTTAAATCACACATCAAAACCTATTAAATAATAAAAGTTTTCACACCCCACTCTCTCCATTGGACAGTACTGACAAGACAGAATCTTAACAGAGAAATAAGAGAATTAACAGATTTCATGACTCAAATGAACTTAAAAAGCAACTATAGAACATTCTACCAAACACACACACACACACACACACACATGTTTGTGTATGTGTGTGTTCTTCTCAGCACTTCATGAAACCTTATCCAAAATTGGCCACATACTAGGTAACAAAGCAAACCTCAACAAGCACAAAAAAAGAATAACCACCTGCCACCTGTACCTTATTGAATCACCGTAACTAAAAGTTAGAATTCAGCAACATTAATCACAGAAAGCCCACAAACTTATGGAAATTTAACAGTAATCAATTGAATCACCCCTGAGTAAAGGAAGAAATAAAGAAAGTAAAGACTTTCTAGAATTCAGGAAAATGAATACACAACATATCCAAACATATGTGGCAGTATTACAGCAGTGCTAAGAGGAAAGTTCATACCACTGAGTGACTACATAAAGAACCTGAGCTTGACCCTGCCTTGACTTGATATGTCATGCTTTTTTGAGCCCCATGTGGGGCCTGCACCTTTGTGAACAGAGGAGGAGTGGATGGTGGGAATACAGGAGGTGATGGAAGGAATGGGAATAGAAGAGGGATGGAAAACTGTGGTTGTTATGTAAAATAAATGGAAAAATATTTTAAAAATAAGTACTTTCCAATACAGGACAGCATGGTTGTTGCTTAGAAGTAAATTTTTAGAGCAAATCTATTATATCACTGAAAGAATATTGATGGAGCAAGCATTTTATATAACTGATAATTAACCTATATCTTTAGATTTTAAAAGAAATTGACCATATGAGGAAAGTTACAATAGCATTATTAGTTTTGGTCTATTGATTAGTTAATAATGCCCAGAAGATTGGATGAATCCTACTGGGAGTTTTTGCCAGCATTTGGGGAGTTTCGCTGTTCATCTCACAAACAGGATTGAAGATGGGAGGCAATAAATATCACTCCCTCCAAACTGTGTTTCTTAAGGAAAATTGACACAGAAAGAACAATTCTTGATACCCTTGTTCCTTCACTTCAAGAATTCTTCATAAAGATTTTGATATATCCAAGTGTAAGATTTTTTTTACTTTCTTTAAAAAAAAGTTTAATGATTCCCATGTCAAATACAAAGGCTTTATAAAATATCTTTGACAACATATGTGAAAATAACTTTCTAGGGGACTTATCTAATATAAAACAATACAAAGCAGATCATATTGAAAGAGCTAAATCCCTAGGACACACAGGTACTTATTTGTGGACCAGAGATTTGACCTCCACCATGAGGATTTGTGAAGTCTTTGCAGGTAAACTTAAACTATTATTCGTATTAATAACATTAGGAAGTTTTTTTTACATCACAGAAAACCTAGAACACTGTGGTGAACCCTTAAACCAAACTTTGCAAATTTGTATATAAGTAATAGTAAATCAAAGGTGGAATTGAGACTCATGTGTTCTGAAAATTGTGTTCTGTATCCTTAATTAAGACAATGTAATAAAACAAATCTGTCAAAATTTCAGTTAATTTTTAAATAAATTTTATTTTACAATGTCCTAGCATCCAAGTTAAATCATTCATAAGAGTGTGACATCTAGGCAGTATCTGTCTGGATCTTGGTTCACATTTCTTTTCTGGAAACATGAAGAAAGGAAGAATCCAACACATTGGGAATATCAGTTACCTTAGTAAATTTTGGACAAATGACAATTATAGCTTTATAGTTTTTGGAGATCAGGTGTTTGAATTTATTTCAAACATACCAGCTTTCATTAATGTATTTACAAACCTAATAAAACTATAAAAAGAATTTCTTTTCTCTATTTTCAGTAAGAATAGAGAATGAAATCCTTCCAAGAATATTGCCTCTATTCAAGTGAAAGAACAGCTCTTGAAACAACTTTCTATGGAATAATCAAGTTCGCAATACTTTTATATCCTTAAGATTATTCTTAGTCAACATGCTTTTTATTTGACTTTGTATTCCAATAGTTTTCCATTTTTTCAGTTTTTAATAATGATGTAATTAATAATAATTCTAAAATTACTTTTAGGAGACCACAGACATTAGCATGACATCTTTAGTTAATTTCATAATGAAATGGTAAAGAAAAAAATGAAAAATATGTATTGGCACAAAATTATTTGTGTGGTCTTTTAATAGCCCATGATTGTCTGTTGTTTAGACATTCATGCCTGCTGTTTACAATTAAACTCTTACTGTTTTAGTTTACCAATGAAATGTTAATGTACACCAACATATTATGTACAGAATTCTGCATATTTTGCCATTCCATAAACGCAATGTAGTGGTACTATCTTCATTTCTCTCGTCCTCAGTTTCTACTGGATCAATCTTCACTTTCTGGCTTATTGCACTCATGGATTCATTTTGATCTTTCTTTCTTCTTTGTTCATTATGTATATAGTCATTATCAATCAATTTGTTGCAGAATTTTAGTATTATGATTTTCTTTTTTTTTAGGCTACTTGTAATGAACTGTTAGGGTGGACATCCTAACT
This sequence comes from Bramus lutescens, assembly GCA_001685075.1. Classification (NCBI taxonomy): domain Eukaryota; kingdom Metazoa; phylum Chordata; class Mammalia; order Rodentia; family Cricetidae; genus Bramus; species Bramus lutescens. Next base: position 16,651 of record LOEQ01005054.1, on the reverse strand, counting down.
CACAAGAGGAGACATCCATTGTGTGGGTGTTCACAACAATCATCTGTGAAGACTCACATATTGCATCCCATGAAAGCACCTTCTTGCAGTAGTCAGATCATGGGCTCTCCATCCTGTGTGCAACACAGCCCACACACTCAGTGACTTTCTATTCTGTGTGTTCAAAAGCTGGATAAGAAGCAACTTGAAGAAGGCAGGATTTTCTTCTTAAAACATATATTTTGTTCTATTGTTCAATGGTTTGGGGTATTTCACCTACTGGATGTCTTTGCTGGGAACTGAACTAAGATCCTTTGGAATAGTGGCTAGTCCTCTTATCCACTAAGTCCCCTCTGTTTCTTTCCATCTCACTGTTTTTCTTTGTATCCTTCACAAATTTCAACACTTGAGTTGGATCCAGCTGTTGAAAACTTTAGCCTTTCTGCTGTTGTTTCTTTTTTAATGTTTAATTTTGCCTTACTGTTAAAAATCTCACTCAGGAAGTGAAAGGAACTTACTGTTCTTTTAACATAATTCTCTTGAGAGGAAATAAAAAGGTCAACTAGAGAGCTATGATGGTGAAAGGAGCATAAATAAGGAAATGCATAAATAAGGTTTCTAATTGTTATCACTTGACTATTAATATGTTCAGATGAAAGAATTATGCAAATGAATAATACCAAAGATATGTTAAGTAGCGTTACCACATAAAACTTTTGAAAGATATATGAGTATATATAAAATGAAAATAGAAAGAATATCATTTGGAAAAAGGACGATTACAAAACAGAAAAATGTGAGATAATCTTCATTGTAGTTTCAAAGTTTGTAATACAATAAAATAAATATGACATGTAAATTATTACTTTGTATGATAATTATTTAGTAATAAGAACATATAAAATTTTACTGAAAAATGCAAAAGACTTTTTAATTTGAGCTAGTGTCTCTTCAAGACAGTTTTTTATATACCTGGAATGATGAGACATGCCTTTAATCTGAGACAGAGACAGTTAGATCTGAGCTTGATTTCACTCTAGTCTAAATACTAGGACCAAGACAACCTGAGCCACACAGATAAAACCTGTCCCAATTAATAAACAAAAATAAACAAGAAATCAAAAATGACATATTAGTATAAAAAGAATTATGTATTTTTATTCTAAATTCTGTATAACATCTCTCCCCTCTCCGTCTATCTCTCTCTTTCTCTCTCTCTCACTCTCTCTCTCTCTCTCTCTCTCACACACACACAATTTATAATTGATTCAGGTATGCATGAAATCAGGTAAATTAGTGTCTATTATCTCGTTATTTACCTTTCAGATAATTGGATGTGGAAAGTATATACATTAAAACTGTTCATAAAATATTTTTGGTTTCTGGCATATTTAAAAAGCAGAAATATGACACCTTCCTATCTATTCACTGCAGAGCACCTGAAGCACATAAAAGTGGTTTAAATACAACCCTATTCTTACTGAGTCTTGGTCACATTTAAAAAAAATCTCCTCCCTCCTTGCAGTGAGCAGCCTGAGCGGGTGTGATGGAAGGAAATAGGACCCTGCTGACTGAGTTTGTTCTCAGAGGAATAACAGATCGTCCAGAGCTGCAAGTCCCCCTGTTCCTGGTGTTCTTCTTTATCTATGTCATCACCATGGTGGGCAACATTGGCTTAATCTTTCTCATCTGGAAGGATTCCCATCTTCACACTCCCATGTACCTTTTCCTTGGAAGTTTAGCCTTTGCTGATGCCTGTACTTCATCATCTGTGACTCCAAAAATGCTTATGAAATTTATAAATAAGAATGACATGATATCCCTGGGTGAGTGTTTCTCCCAATTTTATTTTTAAAACAAGTTCACGCTGACGACTTACAATGGAGGACCATCGTTACCCCTATGACCGCTATGTAGCCATATGCAACCCTCTGAACTATGTAATTATAATGTCCAAAAGACTCTGTGTTCAGTTCATAAGTATGTCATATTTAATTGGACTCCTACATGCCTTACTTTATGTAGGAATGTTATTTAGGTTAACGTTTTGCAGTTCCAATTTAATAGATCATTTCTTCTGTGATCTCATACCACTCTATGCAATTTCTTGCACTGACCCATTCATTAATGCATTGCTCCTATTCATTTTTGCTGTTTTTATACAAGTGAGTACTTTTATGAGCATCCTAGTTTCTTATATCCGTGTGCTTTTTGCCATCCTGAAAACAAAGTCTGAGAAGGGCAGAAGCAAAGCCTTCTCCACCTGCAGTGCCCATCTGGTGTCTGTCTCTTTGTTCTATGGCACCCTCTTTGTCATATATGTGCTCTCTGGATCTGACACAGAAAATTATCAGGGTAAGTTGTATTCATTATTCTATACCATCATCATTCCTCTGCTGAACCCCTTTATTTATAGCCTAAGAAACAAAGAAGTTTTAGGTGCTTTGAGAAAACTGGCAAAATGATGACAATTTTCTGAAAACTTCAAGGTGTTTACTATCACCAGATCCTCTCTTTTTAAGTTCATCATAATATTTGACCCTGTACTTTTTGCAGAATGGTGTAGGAGGGTCATCTGTCTATGTGTTACTTTCATTGGTTAATAAAG
>LOEQ01005053.1:347392-360170 GCA_001685075.1 Bramus lutescens | reverse complement strand
TCCCTAGGCCTGGATGTAGGGGGGAGGGCCTTGGACTTCCCACAGGGCAGGATTTCCTGCCCTCTCTCAAGCAGGGAGGGGGAGGGAGGAGGGGGAGTGGGGAAGCAGGAGGGGATTGGGAGGAGGGAAGGAAGTGTAAATATTTGAATGGGAACATTAAATATATAAATAAATAAAATTAAAAAAAGGAAAAAAGAAATACAAATATTGTATATTTTCCTCTCATTGTGGGTTCTAGATTTTATACAGATACTTAAAGCTGTGCTTAAAGTATATGTTCACATCTGCTGTGCATCTAGAATTCTGTCTATGAGAACAGGAAGAAATGTCAACAGGAAGAGGTCAATAGGAGCGTGGGGATAAGATCAAAGTAAGACTGCATGAAAGGGTCACGAGAAACCTGCTATTGCACAGAATTATGTTGTGCTCATAATTTTTACATGTCTATAGAGCTGAAAGAAATGAACATAACGCCCAACCAGGATTGCCCATCAATGCTCTCTGAAAAGGTATAGAAACTATAGTCAAAGAAACAACAATGAGTTCAAGTAAATAAGACTTTTTTGGTGTATTATGAGTGTTTGCCTACATGATATATATGTGCATACATACATACATACATACATACATACATACATACATACATACATACATACATACATCTCTGCCTGGTGCTCACAAATGCCAGAAGAGCATGTCATCTCTTCTGGAACTAGTGTCAGATGGTTTTGATTCATCATGCGGATACTGGGAATGAAACTCCGGTCCTCTGCAAGATCAGCAAGTGCCCTTAAGCACTAAGCCATTTCTTTGGGCCATAGACATTCTGAATATTAATCTTTTCAGGTTGTGAGGAAATACTGATTCAACAAATGCCTTTGAGACAATTTAATATTCATATGCAAAATAAAATAATACGCAACCCTTGCCTCATGCCTCATACATGAAATTTATGTAGAAATAGAGCATAGCTTAACTATAATAGCTAAAACCAAAATCTCTCAAAGAAAGTACAGAGAAAAAATCCTTTGGCCTTGAATTAGATAGGATGCAATAACTGGGAAAATATTTGTAAATCACACATTTGATTACAAATGTTTATTTAGAAGATAAAAAGCAGAAAGCCTACAAAACACATATCTGACTAGAGATTTAGGTCCTGAAGATATAATTCTTAGATCTCATTATCTGTAATCAAACAAAGAGATTTGAGTAGATACTTTACCAAAGCCATACAAATGGTAAATAAAACATAAAAAGAAGCCCAACCCTGCTAGTCACTGGGGAAATGTAGTATAATGTCTCAGTGAGAAGCCGGTTATAGTAGCTCATCCTTGGAATTCCAGCAACTGGGAGTCCTGGGTTACATAGTCAGTCCCAGATCAGTCAAGGCAACAGAGTAAGACCCTGTCTTAAAAAAACGAAGCCTTAGTGAGAGGCCACTTCTTCTCTCTAAGAATGGCTAAGAGTTAAAGGAGCTTGAAAATGAAGTCAAAGAAGGGAACTCTCGTGTTTGCTTCTGAAAGGCTGAAAATACCACAGCCACTTTGCCACACAACTCGGCGGCATCTACTAATGCAGCAGCATGCATTTAACACGTGATGAAATGATTTCATGCCTAGGTACACAGACTGGAGAAATGTCCACAAGAGCCTTTAATGTGGACATTCGTAGTAGTCATATTTATAATTTTTACAGCTGAAAACAACCTGAATGTACAAGGTTGATTTACGGATGAAGTGTGGTTCATTCATATAACAGAGTAAGCAACCTAACTAATATTACATGAGACATTTGTAGATCTTAAAAGCATTGTGCAGAGAAAGTGGATTTTAAAAGCCTCATGATCTCACTGCAGGTCATTTCAAAGAACGCAGCCCTGTAATGACAGAAAGCACACAAACACTGTGGGGGCGGGGAATCAAGGAAAGAATTGATTGGTGAGGGGCCCAACAACTTTTTAAAAGCTTTTATTTTGGGGAGGGGGTGGTAGTTTGAGACAGGGTTTCTCTGTATGGTCCTGGCTGTCCTGGAACCCTGTAGACCAGGCTGGCCTCAAACTCAGAGATCCACCTGCCTCTGCCTCCTGAGTGATGGGATTAAAGGTGTACGCCACCACTGACAGGCAAAAGGAGTTTTAATTATGTGTATTTATATATGTCTGTGTACAAGTGAGTGAGGGCATCCCCAGAGACCAAGAGAATGTGCAACATCCCATGAAGCTAGAGTTATAGGGGTTGTGAGCCACCTGATGTGGGCGCTGGAGACTGAACTGAAATCCTCTGTAAGAGCAATGTACAGTCTTTAACTGCTGAGCCATCTCTCCACCTCTCCCCTAGCCCCACACCAACAGAAGGTTTTTTTTTTTTAGGATAATGGAAGTATTCTATATCTTGATTTTGATTTCATTACACAACATGACCAAGTATACTATGGGCAAAAATTATCAAATTATACAGCTTAGATGATGAAGAATGGGGCTGGTACCATTATGAATCTCTTAGAGCCTAACCTGTGGTCAGAACACCAGAGACAATAATGTGAAAACACAGATGTGGAATCTTACTATTTGGAAGTCTAGAGCTAAGTGTGAAAAGCAGCAGAAAGTTAAGAAGTAGAAGCCTTTGGAAGGTTGGTGATGGATGTTAATCACATATTCTTGCTGTAGTAAATATCAAAATTATGAATTTTTGTAAGTGTTTGAGATGAAAGGGTGCTTCAGTCTAGTGGAGAAAAATGTTTACAATACCAAAACATCTCAGACCAATAGAAATTAAAACCCAGTGATTCTTTTTTTCTTTCAGTGCAATTAGAACCTTCTAATATAGTAAACTCCATAAGGCCCATGGCTACATCCCACAGCCCAGGGAATATTCAAAAGGTCATTGTAAGCAGCTGTAGATTTCAAATAAACTGTGTCTAGCCTGAAAAGTACATTGTTTCCCCAGAGAGAGTGTACAGCAGCAATAATGGCAGACAGACTCGGCTATCTCAACGTGTTGAGCTACACACTATGACTTTTGTACTCTTCTTTCTATCTGTTATATTTCAATAGTTTCTTATCGCATTTATTGTGTGTGTTTGTGCACCTAGGTGTGAGGGCAACAAGCACACGTGGAAGTAGTGGATATGACTTCACAATACACATAATAATATAGAAAACAATATATTTTATATATTATGTATAATAATAGTCACATGTATATCTGCAAAAGGGCATTGCTCTGTGGGGTAGACAAGAAAAAGCTTTTGGTATTGCAGAGGACCAGAAGAACAAGAGACATCATTTATTTTTGATTCTTGTATCATACACATTAACTATGAATCAAACGGCAAAGACCATTTTGAAAACACTTGTTTATGGCAGGGTTCATTCCAGATTTTGGGCTGCCTTTTCTGGACAGTACTTCAGCAGAGCCTGGGGACTGGCCAGCTGATGAAGGAACAGAGACCCCTTAGTTTAGCAGCTTGGATTTGGAGTAGTGAGGCCCATTAGGCCCTACATGCTAAACCATGGAGCCATGCCTCCTAGCCTCCACGAGGAATGTTCTAAGTTTGTTTGAGATAGGTTCTCACTGTGTAGCCTGGATTAACCTCAAGCTCACGGTCCTTCTGCCTCAGTCTCCTAAATGCTGGGCTTGCAGGTGTGCACTGCCATGCCCACCAAAGCTTTGCTAGGAATTTGTTGCTGGAAGTTGAACCCAGGGCCTTTGACATGCTAAGCAAGCTATGTTCTCTTGAGTCCCAGCGCAGCCCTTCAGCCCTTCACAAAGACTTTTCATCAAGAACTTCTCATATGAAGCTGACACTGAGATGCAATAAAGGATAGGAAAGAGCAGGGCTGATACTCAGACCTTGTGGAAGCAGATGTCACTGAGAAAAGGGAAGATGTGGATTCCATTCTCCTCCCGCGTCCACTTGTTTTCTGTTCTGTTTTTTATAAATAGGATGAGGTCACGCCTCGTGTTTTATCAAGTCACAAATCTAGAAAACATGTTTTTTTTTAAATAAAACTAAGCAAAGTATTAAATACTTTTTGGTAAAATGTTCAACTCCACACCTCCACAGCTCTTCTGTCTTCTTTCTGTTCCTTCATTTTTGGCTTCTAAAAAGGCATAAACGAACTGCTAAGCTGACGTGTGCCAGCCATAGCAGGACTCCTCCGGACAGCCCCACTGAGGTGCTGAGTTTCCAGAGCTTGGACAGGGGCATCAGAGAGCATTTTGCCCCACAACACAACAACACAAGAGTTTCTTTTTCCCTTTTCTTTTTTTTATTTTTCTCTCTCTTTTTTTTTGGAGGGGGGCTAGGTGGGTGGGTTCTGAGACAGGGTCTCTCTACACAGCCTTGGCTGTCCTGGAACTCACGAGGTAGACTAGGCTGGCCTTGAACTCCCAGAGATCCAACTGCTTCCACCTCCTGAGTGCTGGTATTATTCCTGGCACGAGTGAGTTTCTATTCCTGACTACAGGTAAAGGCACTAGCATTGATGAGGTGAAGAGAGTTAGACCAAAAACAAGAGCCTTGTCTACTGTGTATCACGAGTCCTACACTCCTCTGAGGCTATGCTTTGAAACCCATTCTTGAAGGACATTCTTCCAGCCTTGTACCATATCACAATGAGGGGAGGGAGGGCTGAGTCATCTTAAAGGGCAGAGGTTGAGACACATTTCGTTGTTGAAGTGATCCAAGCCCGTGCATGCCATCTCTTCATCAAAATCCCACTTGCTGCTCTTGCTGGGCCTTGAGTATTGCTGCTGAGGCTGAGAGCCATAGGTGAGCTGGAAGGGGTCCTGCTGAGGGGAGTGGCACGTGAGGGAGGGCGCGTAGCCGCTGAAATCCATAGGTACTTTCTCTTGGTAAGGTTCGCCGCCTGGGTTGGACCACAGCGGGTGACAAGCAGTTTGCACTGCAGCTGCTTCCAGTGGAATCTGTTGGGGAAAGTGCTCCAGAGAGTTCTGGGAGGGGAAGAAGTCGCAGGGCCAACTGGGCACAGGCAGAGGATAGCTGGGGTAGCAGGCATCATCGTTGGAATTTCTCCCTAAGGTAGCATTTTTATTCCAGGCTTGCAGATCGTCGTAATCCGTGTAGATCCCAGGGACAGCAGACTGAAACGGATCTTCACTGCCATAGATCCTACTGCTGGGGAATTTGCACTTCTCATAGAGCGGAGTGGGGTCCAAGGTGGAAGCTGGATCTTCCAGCTCAGTGGTTCCCCCCAAATTGTAGCTCTTGGGGAAGGATAGGCAATCATTCAGGGAGTTCTGCTGGGGAGTGTTAGCTATTAAAGATGTACTGTAACTGCTGGGCAGTTGGACGCCTTCCTGGAATGACCAAGTTAAAGGTAAACTTCCCTGACTTGGTATTTCATTGGGAAGAGCCTGGAAAGGGAAATGGACACTCGTGTTAATAAGTTAAGTGAATCCACATGGCTACCCCAGGCTCCCCTGAGTTATTCTGCAAATATCCCTCGATAAGATCACCTTCATTCCTGGCATACTCCGACCATAGGCACAGCCTCTCCACAGCTGCTGGGAACCGGCGAGGGGAGACTGACTCCTACGCCAGTTTACAACTTCCTAACCTGTGAAGAGCCCGGTGCACTCCGGGGACACACTGGCTGTTTAATGTGCTTCAGATAGCAGATAGCTAACTGCCTTTGTGCAACATTTATAGGAGGCTATCTAAAAAACAAACAACACACACACAGAACCCCAAAACAAAACAGCCCTACAGGTTCCCAGAGTTATGCTAGGTCCTGGTACAGCTCTCAGGGCCATCACTCAGGCCCACATCCACCTCTTCCTTTTCCGTCTCCCCCACCTGGCCTGGTCCAGTTCCTAGTGTGAGAGATTGTTGAGCTTAATTGTTTTCTCCTTTAGAGACTTTTCTCTGAGCTCATGGAAACTACACAGAATAGAACATAAAATGTTCAGCATTAATTGCTTTATGTAGATGGTGTAACTATATTAGCCCTGAGAAGAAGAAGCTGCTAGGTCTCTCTTACATGGTTCATTATGTAAACTCTCCCCTCATAAAGGGATAGTCTGAGTGGAGGAGAGAAAGATTCTGTCCAAGTAAAGTGTCAGAGATGCCCCAGGGCTGAGATGAAGGATGAGGGCCAGTCACGTGGATTTGGGAGCTCAGGCCCTGTGTCGCAGACTAAATCGTGATTCCTTCTAGATAAGGTACAATTAGCACTGTATCAAACAGACAAGCCTGCTCTTCTGTGAGGCTCTTGCAGCGCTGGGCTTTTTGACCCAGGCCACGCTTGTCTCTACAGCTGGAGTGGCCATCATTTGCAAAAACTTTTTATTTTCCCCTTTCTTAAAAAACGGAGTCTCACTATATAGTCCAGGCTGGACTCCAATTCTGCATCCTGACTGCTGGAATATCTCTGTCCCCAGAACTGGAGTCACACAAGAGAGCACCCAGCTTAACAGTGGTCTGATTGTTTAGATCAACAGTTCTCAAACTGTGGGCTGTGACCCCTTGGGGGTCACATATCAGATGTCCTGCCTCTCAGATATTTGCATCATGATTCATAACAGCAGCAAAAATTAGAGGTATGAAGTAGCAACGAAAATAATTTTGTGCTCACCACAACATGAGGAGCTGTATTAAAGAGTCACAGCATTAGGAGGGTTGAGAACCACTGACTTAGAAGAAACTGCTCAGACACATTCAGGGCCCTGTGGCTGTAGACCATCTGATTATTTTGACAGGCTAAGAAAACTATCTGTTCTAGGGATATGGAAATTTGAAAACAAAAACTCCAAAAGCATAAGGCTGATAACATTTTGTGAAGATTATTTTGATCAATTCTGATTTTATTGGAACTAAAATATAGAGTTGGCAAATATAGGTTAGATACTGATTCAAGCTCCTTTTTAAAATTTATGATGAGTCTATGACCATGCTGAATATTTGCAAGCCTGTTTCAAATGTGGTGAAAAAGATATTAAGGGTAAAAATCTCAGATTTAGTTTGTCCAGTGGATACTTGCTTATAGATAGGCCAGATAGAAGAATGCCTGTGGCTTTCATTGGCCAGTAAAGGACTGGGGCCATCTACCATGCCCATTGCAGGGGTGAGGCCTCAATGCATGGGCGAGCACATTTAGGGCAGCTGACCTTAGTTTCCGGGCTCCCCTTCATCCGCAAGGAGCCAGAGGCGGATGCCATGTGCACCTTCTTCATTGCTCTTCTCGCCTCTGCTTCTAGCTTGGTCTCTGGCTTGGGATGGTCGTGTTCTCCTTTTGACTGAAGAGAGAAGCAAAGTCATAAAAATGAAGCAAAACTTAGTAACTGGATTGCACTTCACGGGGCGTAGCTTTTGTTCTCCATCCTGTCCTCTCCAGAAACTTGGTGTTAGCAAGGCCGCCTGCTCGGCAGAACTCTTCCCAAGCCTGCTGTGCTCAGGCCTGCCTCCTGTCCTGTGAGGTCTCTTCCTTATGTCTGTCTCCTAGGCTGTCCTCCTAGTGTCTGCTAGTCATGCTCAAGTTCTCCCGCTTAATCTTTGGTGCAATGCTTACATACATACCGTTATTATCTCTCCAGTTGACAGAGTAAGAAACTAGTGAGACCTAGAGAAAGGGTGCCATCTAGATAACCTCTCTTAGTTAGTGGCGCTGGATTTCCACAGCCAAGCTGGGAGTGAAAACAATCAACACTTGCTTGAGCTGGCGTTAAATGGCTGGTAGCTGAAGTTCAGCTNNGCCGAGTCACAGCTTGGGAGAGCTGGTTTGTCTGACACCAGAGCCCACTCCTCACCTGTCTACATCTGGGCCCCACTAGCCCAGGGTTCCTTACAAACCCTGCAGAAAGCTGGGGTTTCTGGGAGGAATCAAGTTGTTTCTGTGGGCAGAGCTGGTGCTGAGTCAGCTAGGACTGTGGAAGGCCACGAGCTGAATGCTAGGCCTCCTCTCTCAGGGGTGGAGGCACTCAGCCTTCCCGGGTTTCCAGGGCTCCACCTCTGGTGATGTAGGACATGTGGGCATTTGCTCTCCCAGAGGGTGGGCACAGTCTGTCTCATAGACCCCTACAACCCCAACCACTGATAAAATTCCTCCACAGAAAACATGGTAGACACCTGGCACCTGAAAGAGAAGTCGAGTAAATAATTTAAATCCAACCTGGAAAAATATGAAACGACCATCGTGCCTCCAGAAGTTGGTGACGGGAAAGCCTCCGTGGCCGCGGCAGGGAATGAGCTTCAGAGGACCGCTGCAGTTGGGACAGCACTTCCCTAGAAGAAGCAAAGAAGGCAGCTGACTGGACCACCCGGGCTGACTTCTGAGTCTGGGCTGCCCTGCTGGCTTTCAGCGTTGGTTCCAGGATAGTGGAGAGGAACCTCCCAACACCATCCCTGCTGCTTCCCTCCGCTGGATCTGACCTGTGACCAGCATTCTCTCTACCAATGGCCAGCCGGGCTCACACATGGATACACTCAACAGCTGCCTGATGAGTGCGATTATTTTACAGGTCAAAGCACTCCGTAGAACAAAAGGTCCCCCTACTTATTTCCTAATATTAAGTATTCTTGATAGAGAAAATGTATTTTATTTTATGATTAGTAACTCAGATTTAAGGGGCAAAGCCACATGGGAGAGAAAGACCACCGTCAATAAATTTTCACTGGGTTTTAAATGATTGAGAGGAAGTTTGGAAAGCACACTGGGAAAGAACATGAAGTAACTTGAGGTGTAAAGTGAGCTAGGCATGAGAAGACCGGGAGCACCTATTTCACAATCCAGTGAGTATGATATAGAGAAGGGAGATCAAGCATCTCCATGGTAATATGGGCACAAATCTAAACTGGCAAAGCTGAGTTTATAAAATCAGTCATGCCACTCCCAAAGACTGCGTTCAGTGAGATCTCCCAGGGGGACTCAGGTGCCATGCAGCAAGTCTGTGAACCAATTTCTCCTGAACTTTCCGTGAGCCGATCTCTCTCCGAAGCAATGGGGGCCTTCATGAGGGGGCTCTGCACATGGGAGGTCTTGCAGGCAGAGATGGGGGGGATGGGTGACTGACTCCCTCTTAGTTCTCCATCAGAATGCCTCGTCTGTCACCTAACTCCAATAGGAAGGCTGAGTGGGCCCCTGAGACATGTCCACCCTGGCTGGAGCATCTGCACAGACTCCCGGCCTCCTTGCTGCTGCCCCCAAGCCTCACTCACTCTGCTGCTTCTGCCTGGCTTTGTCACAGATGGCGGGTCTCAGGTAGATCTTACGGCCCTCCTCCGTGGAGCAGTCCCGGCTGCACACCACCACGCCCAGGCACGACTTCTTGAGGATGCGGGAATTGTGGTTGTTGGTGTTCCGCATGGCCCAGCTGCTCAAGTGGCGCTGGGCGTTCCTGTCTTCTGAGCTGTAGATGTGTTTCACATAGGAGTCCGGCCACTCCTGGAACCAGTCAGTCTTTTTCACGTTCTGATGGAAACACAAAGATTCTGTTTATGGTTTCGTCCAGAAAGTCCGCCGCCGTAGAGTTAATAGATGTAAAAGATATCTGGGCCAGAACAAGAGGCCATTGGTAGAGCCTTACCCGAACTTAATTCTGGTGGTGGAATCTGGGAACACTAACAGTGATTCTCAACCTTCCCAGTGCTGTGACCCCTTAACACAAGTTCCTCATGTTGTGGTGACCCCCAACCATAAAATTATTATTATTATAGTTAAAAGTATTGCTACTTCATGACTATACTTTTGCTGCTATCATGAATCGTAGCATATCTGTGCCTTCTGAGGGTCTTAGGTGACACCTGTGAAAGGGCCATTCGATCCCTAGAGGGGTCGTGACCTGGAAGTTTAGAACCCCTGTCAGCACAATGGTAGCAAAGCGTCTGCTATGTCTATCAAGCGGTTGGTCTCTTGCAGCAAGATGAGCTAGAACTTAGCCCTTCTGAATTCTGCTGTTTCTCTAGCCCTTGGTGACAACAGTAATGGCCACTTCTCAGTGAGAATTTTGGGGGTGGAGTAGTCCCGCTGTGCTCTTTCCTAATGACTGTGGAAAGCACAGTGAGATAACAACTCAGACCACACTGGTTACCATGCTGGGAATCACAGTCGCCAGATAGGCGACGCAGAGCTCTGGTTCGGAGAGGTCTGGAAGCCCACGTTTCCCTCCGTGGGCAGTTTCCTTGTTGTCCTCTACCCCCAGACATGCAGAGGACTCCGGATGAGCCTGTGTGCTTACCCGGCACTGCCCTCTTTCCTGCATGTGAACATCTAACTGGACTCTGTTGTGCAAGGTCAGAGCTGTGGCTCAAGGGGTCTCGAGTTCCAATTTGGCAAGAGAAGCAGCTCTGGCAGCTGTGGGGGGTGGCGGCCACCCGGGTACTGCAAAGCAGCTGTGGTGGCAGATCTCATGCTAAATTTTGAAGCACAATATAATCACCCTAAAAAGAGGTCCTTAGAACATGAGTCGCTTTGTTTGCTGTTCTGTTCCTTCATGTGTAAAATAGGGATGATGAGACTCTCCTACTGCAGGAGTTCTGAGGATTAAATATCATGCATATAAAATACCTGTCACAGCCTCTAGCAAGCTGTGGGCTGGAAACAAACGTAGTTGCTGGCTCATTTTGCCAGGCCCTACAATTGTGGCTGATGTTGCGTGTGAGAGATCCTGCCTAGCTCCTTGACGGAGAATCATCCTAGATTGACTCTGTGCCCATCATCATGACTCTCAGAGACCTGACATAGAAATAAGAACAGTTTTCATTTCAAAGATTCTCAAAGGTCATGGTAGAAGACTCTGGGAAAACCAGAAAAAGAAATCAAGCTACCAACCTTCTGCTTTCCCTACAAGAATATACAACACAGAACGTAAGTAAGCAAAGCCAAGGAACGTCTGAGGAGAGACCGTGACAGACACCAGTGCCAGGACGTGTGAGCATTCCCCCCTGGGTTAGCCTTCTGTCCTAGAGGAAGGGGCTCGGTAAATCGAGGCCTGTGCTGCTGGAGGCGCCCCCTGAGGCCCAGCACGCTCTATTGGAAAGCACAGTCAGGGAAGCTGAGCCTGACTATCTGCTCTTTCTTGGGGACTATGGCCTTGATGTGGTTCAGGGTCCGCATGAGAAGCCCCCTATAACCTCAACACCTGCCATCTTCTCTTCCTTTTTCCTTCTGACTGAAAGTGTAATCAATGCTTTCCAGATTTCCATCTCAGAAAAACATAGCAGAATACATAGGTTCACTTTTAAAAGATTTATTTTAGTTTTTGACTATGCGTTTGTATGGAGAGTGGTGTGTGCTCATGAGTGTCGGCGCCCAATGTGGGTGCTGGGAACGGAACCTAGGTCCTCTGCAAGAGCAGTAAACACTCTTAATTTCTGAGCTATCTCTCCAGCACTAAGTATTTTACTTTTGAAATAATCAAAATGCAGATTAAAACACTAAAATATATATTTGCCTTTAATAATTTTAACTATAAAGAATTGGTGGACTTGATTTGTATTATCCTTTAATACACACAGGTATCAAGACAAAGAGACACAAGGGGGTCAGATACTTAGAGGAAAGCAGGGATTTCTGTGCAAATGCCCACACTCACTCCCGCAAAGGTCAGAACTACAGAGCCATGAGCCAAGAGAAGTGAAAAGTATCCACGAGAGCCCTCTCATGTTCTGACCAAAGCAAAGATTTCATATGTGTGAGGAGGAGGTGACTCTCAACGTCTTTGAAGCTATTTCTTACCAATGGCACCCCTGGCAACCTGTTTTCTAGTTCCCTTAGTGAGGCAGTAGTATGAAGGGAGGAGTCTACTAGAGGGAAACATGAGCCCGTGAAGCTCTTCTCTTGGCTGTTGTTTATTTATTCTGTCATTTGCCATCAGTGGAATGTTTGGCAACGTTTTATATTAAAATTGGGACGATGGTGGATCCATCTGGATCCAAATGTCTAAGAACCAAAAGAACACGAGGAGGGCATTTTTGAAAGCTCATGTAATTCACCACCAGGAACGTATAGTTTTAAAACCGAGAACATAACCTTGTTAGCAATTCCCAGAAAAATGCTCCCTTCCTTTTTAGAACCTTTGTTAATTTAATTTCTAGCTTTTCATAAAATGCTTTCTTCTTTTTAGACACTTTGTTTACTTTAATTTCTAACTTTTCATGAGTAACTCTTTGTTTTTGCTCTTGGTTAAGAAGTTTATAATTGAAAGGGAACATCTTTAAGTTTTTTCAACCTGTCACATCTAACAAATCTATATTTTATCATCTCTTGGGCAGCATCATTAGGAATTCAATTGATATTTCTATGACTTCTCAATACTTCTTTACAAGGAAATTTAATCCTATAATTTACTCAGTAACTCTTAGCTGTATGAGAACACAAGGATACTCTTTATATGACCTTTGTTTTAATTTAATTTAGCCATTTGGAGTTTTAATAGGCTATCATAAAAAATTATTTATTACTATTATATAAAACTGATAAAATCAAATTCTTAAGTAAGATATCAAAATATTCACATTATGAGTAAGGTGAGGTGGCTTTCACCTGTAATTCTAGCAGCTGGAAGGCTGAGTCCCGAGGATTGTCTCCAGGCCAAGGCCAGCCTGGGCTGCAGTGAGAGACCATCTCAAAAAGTAAGAAGAAAGAAAAGAAAAACAAAGCCAAAATTTTATATAGGTTATTACATCAAATTCACTTGCACTCTTAGTATAGTCAACTCTCTCTCTTTTTTTTTCGAGACAGGGTTTCTGTGTGTAGCTTTTTTGGTTGTCCTGGAACTCACTCTGTAGACTAGGCTGGCCTCGAACTCACAGAGAT
>LOEQ01005053.1:252383-270138 GCA_001685075.1 Bramus lutescens | reverse complement strand
AGGAAGGGAGGGGAGCAGAGAAAAATGTATAGCTCAATAAAATCAATAAAAAATAGTCATAATAAAAAAATGCCATGATGAAGTTATATAAACTTCCCTGTAAAATGTATTCTATGAAACATTAAAATTGAATTGAAAAGAGAACAATTAGCAGAAAGATATTTAGTCCAGGGGGATGGGTCAGTAGTTAAAGCGTTTGTCATGGAACAGAGTTTGGGTCTCCAGCACCCATGCCAGGTGGGCATAATGGCCTAACTGTCATTCCATAGCTGGGCAGGTAAAGATGGGGGATCTTAAGAGCAAGCTAACACACCAGGCTAGCCAGATAGGCAAAATCTGGATTTAAATGAGAGACCATACCTAACCACTGAGGGAGATGTCCAGTTTCACCTTTGGGTCTTCATACATGCGCATACATGTGGTGCAGGACAATTGTCTGTATTCTGTCAATCATGTTTTAAATAAATGCTGATTGGCCAGGCAGGAAGTATAGGTGGGTCAACCAGACAGGAAGTAGAGGTGGGACGATGAGAACAGGAGAATTCTAAGAAGGAGGAAACCCATTCCTCCCAGTCCTGCCCAGACCACAGAAGAAGCAGGATGTGACTTGCCCCGCTAAAAAAGGTACTGAGCCATGTGGCTAACATAGATAAAGATAATGGGTTAATATACATTATAAGAGCTAATACGAAGCCTGAGCTAATGAGCCATTCGGTTTATAACTTATGGAGTTCTCCGTGTGATTTTCTTTGGGATTTGTCAGCTGTGGGAACTGGGCAGGACAGAAACCCCAACTAGAAGGCCCTCATGTTACAGAACTAGCAGGCCCTCATGTTACATACATGTATACATATTTGTACACACAAGTATCCCCATAGGAACATGCATATACATGTACACTCATACATATGAGAAAGGCATTTTTAACTATTTTTATTTTGTGTGCATTGGTGTTTTGCTTGCATGTACGTCTGTGTGAGGGTGTCAGATCCTTTGGAACTGGAGTTACAGACAGTTATGAGCTGCCATGTGGGTGCTGGGAATTGAGCCTGGGGCCTCTGAAAGAGAAGCTAGTGCTCTTAACCTCTGAGCCATCTCTCCAGTCCCAGAGAATGATATTTTAAAAATTATTTATATTTTAAATTATTTAATACAAATCAGGTGATTGGCTTTTAGTTGGCTGTTTAGGCTGCTTTTCTGAGAAGCACTCTGACAACTCCAGAAGGGACTGCTGACCAGACAGAGGCCAGGAAATCTGCCACAGGACTCCTTATCCCTCAGTGCTTGGAATGTGATGTCAGAAGCGTGTGGGGAGTAAGAGCTCTCATGCCTTCCAGAGGAAGGAGCTAGACGGAAGTAGATGGAAAGAACTGGAACATGCCTGCAACCACCTCATTCACACAGTAGATCCCAGAGTTCTGATTCACCTTTACAATTATGTAGCATGCCAGTTACTGTGAGAGCAGCTTATTTTCTGGGAATCATCTGTGATTAGGCAATTTTCACATTCACATATTGTGAGTCAACTAAGTTTAAGACATCTAAGATCTTTCTTTAAAATCCTTTATGAAAAAAAGCTGGTAGTAACTAAATTTCCAAGATAATTGGCTAATAATTTGCTTTGGGAAAAGTGACTGGTAAGAAATGACCCTGATAGTTATCATGAGGCTGTGTTAGAAGTTCCCTACATCCTGACTTAATCTCAGCCGTCTGGGCTAGTGTCATAGGTAGGGTTTCTATTGTTGGGACAAGACATCACAACCATGGAAACTTTTATTTTTTTTTAATTTATTTTTTTTCTTTAAAACTATCCTTTCTCATTTTACATATCAATCCCAGTTCCCACTCCCTTTCCCTCCTCCTGTTCCCTCCACCTTCCCCCCATCCACTCCTCAGAGAGGGGAAGGCTTCCCATGGGAAGTCAACAAAGTCTAACACATTGCTTTGAGGCAGGACCAAGGCCCTCCTGCCCACTATATCTAGACGGAGCAAGGTATTCCTCAAAAGAGAATGGGTTCCAAAAGTCAGTACAAGCTGTAGGGATTAATTTTGATCTCACTACCACGGCAACTCTTATAGAGGAAGTATTTAATTTGGGTGGCTTACATTTTCAGGGGTTCAGTCCATTCTCAGCATGGTGCGACATGGTGGCGTGCAGGCAGACATGGTGCTGGAGAAGTAACTAAGACTTTACATCTTTCAGGCAATAAAAGTAGACTGTCTCACTGAGTATACATGAGACCTCAAAGTCTACCTCCACAGTGACACACTTCTTCCCACAAGGTCACACCTTCTCCAACAAAGTCACACCTCCTAATAGTGCCACTCCCTTTGGGGGCCATTTTCTGTCAGACCACAGCTAGGCATTCAGAGCTCTTTCATAGTTGAAGAGAAAAGCAAGGCTAGCTTTCTCGAGGTCCCCAACAGAGGCCTCGACCCTACAGGGATGCTATGCTGCCAGCAAACCTGAATGGATGGACCCCATCTAGCATGTGTCCTTTCAGCCCTGGTTCTAAAATAAGGGTGCAATTCCGTGTCTCACATGGGGTCATCATTTCTCTCCTCCTCTCCTCAGGGAAGCTGCTTTGTTTGCAGGATCTGGCCGCTAGCTGACCGTTTCCTTGTAAGGGCATGCAGTGACTTTTGGACTTGCTCTTAAAATACCTTTAACCCAAATAGCATAGGGCAGAGAGCCAAAGCTTCACACTTGGCCAACCCAACCTCCTCAGGACTCAATGATGCCTGAGGGCGCAAGGTAGGGCCCATACATGTTGAAACTTGGTGTTGACACACCGTTACAAATGAGCACCCACTTCATTGGGAACACTCGTGGAGGAAGGCATGGAGCTTGCTGAGAAGGGTTAGCTTGGTTAAAACTTTGTCAAACTCACTTATAAAGGAGAGTCACATCCGTGTCTATTATTTCAAACAATAACACTAGCAGCGTGTTGACATAATCATTGAACAATTTTTTTGCTTACAGTCAACATAGAGCTGGCTTATTTACAACCACACACCACCTATCCCCCTTCAGGTGCCTAACAGGTTCAGACTTCAGACGTCATCTCTTGGGTTAGGAGGGATTTTCTGACTCACAAGCCTTCCATAGGTTTTCAGCTGATGCCCAAGCCATGGCAATTCTCACCAGCACCAGTTCTATGCTCCCCCTTAGCACCGACGGTGAGGACAGGAGGCACAGGCAGAAGGATTCTTTTCCATCATGACTATCCCTTTCTCTCTGGAAGGCTGAGTAAGACACACCTTTCATCAACGAGAACACACCAGTTCCACCCTCCTCTCACTTTCCCTACGAATTTTAAAAACTAGCAGTTTCATCCACATGCCCAGTAACTCCATGCCATGTGCTCTCTGCCTTCTACACATTTGCAAATGTGGGCTCCTGGACTGGAAATGCTGGCTCCCAGACAACCTCCAGCCTGCATCTCCATCAACCCAGACTTTCGGAAAGCTCAGCTGAAAAGTCCTTCATCATCTTGACTGGGAGAGCCCTCCGTCCCTGAACTCCTAGGAGCTTGCACGAGCCACAAACCATCTCACACTTAGGGCATCAGTGTATATGCTTTTGGCCTTCGGTTTGCTTCATCCACTCAATGGAGACCCCTGCGCTACTCGCTCTCAATAAACAACCACACAAGTTTGGTCAACACAGCGATGAAACTGGGTGGCAAGACAAGGTCCAGATTATCTGGGAAAGGAACAACTGGCATCACATCACTGGCTCTCTGCCTCTGTTTCTCATCCCTACAACTCCTATCCTGGACATCTTCCTTGACCTCAGACCAAAGCCAAGTGCAGATGTCCTATGTGGACTGTGGCAAAGACGGGCCTAAGAATTACTCCTGATAGATGAGAGCCATAAACATAGCTAAGAGGAGAAAAACAGATGAGATGCAAAAAGAAAACAACAACAACAACAAAACCACATCAAGGATGACAGACGGGAGTTTTAAATCTCCCTGGAAGAGGGGGTAGCCAAAGAGACAGGGTAAAGAGCAGAGATCAACCACCGTTGCCCTGCTGATTCTCCACTGGGATCACCACTCGAGTCTAGAACTGGTTAGGTAGGTCCAAGAGGATAGTGGGATACCTTTGAGTTCCTGTCATACACACCTCAGGCATGGATTAAACCTGACTGGAGTGTTGCTGTTCCAACTCTGGAAAGACAATGACCAACAGGCCTAGCTGCTATGACATTGTCTGCCAAAGAGCAAGGGAGATCTTAGAAATGTTAAGAATGTTTTGGGGCTGAATGTACTGGGGCTGGAGAGAGGGTTCAGTGGCTTATGAGAGGGCTTTACTAAATGACCTGGGTTCAATTTCCAGCATCCATAGCAGCTCACAACCACTTCTAACTCAAGTCTAGAGGTTCAAATGGCCTCTGCTGGCCTCCTGCATGCATGTGGTGCACATAAACGCACCAAGGCAATACACACATGGACATTAAAAAAAAAAAGATTAGCAAATCTAGACGATGGAGATGGGATATAGGCAGGGTCTGTTTGAGTCTTCAGGAAATAAACTGGGCAAAATCAGATAACAGCTTTGAGAAGAGATAAGCAATACCCAAATAGTTCTGGATTTTTAAACCAAGGTAAAAATGGAGAACTTTACAAAGCAAGAAAGTTCAGAATGCACCCCCAAGGGATTGATTGTATCAGTAGGGAAATGCCCTATTCCCAGAGGGGAGGAATGCCAAGCACAGAGTGTGGGAAATATGGCTTATGAGAGAGAATCCCAGAGAGTCTCCACTGCTCTTTCATAAGGGACAATTTATGGATCAGAAAAAGGAGAACGGGGAAGACAGCAATAGTGATAACCAGCAGAGGGAAGAGAGACGCCGGGAAAAACCTTTCTCAGCTCCTGACAGGGCAGCCATGGTACACCATCATAAAAGACCTTTGCTGAGTTGGCAGCTAGGTGTCCGGAAGGACTGTGGCCCATATGGACTCTCAGCAAACTCAGAGCAAGTGTCAAGGATGATGCACCAAATTCCAACCTGGAGAAAGGCCCAGGTCTGCAGCAAAGAAGGGCTGAAGAAAAAAAAAAATGCAGTGTTCCATGAGGCAGAAGCCTGGCTGGAGCCAGACTGCAGGGGAGTATCAGCTTGGGTTCCATGTGGTACATCTGAAAGCCAGAAGAGGACTGCCTGGGGGCAGGGCAGACACGGAGTGGTGACCTGATTGGTGAAGATTGGAATACCATCTGTGAACCCAACCTTGCAATGACCTGCCTGGGGCTGTGCCAGCATCCCCAACTAGACTCGTAAGGGGCTACTGAAAGGTATGCCCAGCATCAGTGGCAGGGCCACACAAAGCCAGCCCAGAGGTGAGAAGATTATTTGTGATGACTTCCTGACTCCTCTGAGACTCAACCTTACAAAGGAGCACCCAGGGGGTGTGACAGCCACTTAAGGTGTGACAGACCTGGAAGCCAGGGAAGAAATGCAGAGACTCATACTGGAACCAGCAAATAGGCCAGACTGTGTTCATAATCTGTTGGGAGGCCTTGCTGGTCACAGGTTGCAGTCGTCCATCATGGCCTGGCGGCTTTATCTGAGCTCGGCAACATGAAAGACCCCTTCTCCAGTGAGCTGCCTGCTCTCTGCCTGCCCTTATTTGGAGGACGTCTCTAGGCCCTGATACCTGACCCATCTCTAGTGTGACCCTCGGCACGGGTCCCTGCTAGAAGCTGTCCTCTTGCTGCCCAGATGCTCACTAAGACTTACACTAGGAGCCTTGCTATAGGACCTTGCTTCCATACGAAGCCTTATGATAGGAGTGTGTTACTTAATGAAAATTAGGGTCTGCTCCAGGTTTTCCAGTCCTATATATTTCCTATACTCTGGAATAAAGGTGAGCTATCTCACAGAAGGCACCTCCCAGAGGGCTGTCTCTGTTGTATCCACAGCCGTCCAAACCCTGCTCCCCACTCTGGCTCCCTCCACCCTAGCAGATGACACCACGGAAGGAGAAGCACAATCGTCCACAGCCCTGGCAGCTCTCCACTTCTCAAATTTATTTCTCCTCTGTGTAACATTATTTAATATCCAACGCCAACGTGGCCGGCCAATGGCTCTGCTGGTGTTCTTTTTGTCCCCCCTCCTTTAAACAGTTTCCCCAAAGCACAAGGGCCTGTCCAGTTTGTGAATACCTTGTAGCTCAGTCTCTCAGTTTGCCTGTTTCTTTTAACTTCACTCTACTTTTGGCTCAAACGGGTCTCATCTCCCCTGCCCAGTCCCTACCGCTCCCCTCCTAGTCCTATTGCTCTCCCTTTTATTTCTGTTTTTTCCTCTGCTTTTCTCTATGAAGCGTGTACTAATCACCAGTCTCACTCTGCTTTTCCCCTTTCCCCCAAGCCTGCAGTAACTAACGCAACAGGGCACAAGGCAGTACCAGCGTTCCTTACTTCATGAAATGGCTGAGGCTAACGGGTGAATGTTTTCAATTTGACTGTAATTCTATAGTGGGCCTACCCTTTCGATAAACGAGTTCTGTTTTTTGTTTGTTTTTCCAGACAGTAATCTATTCTCAGAGTACTGGGAACTGAACCTGGTGCCTTGAACACCAACCTAGCGGAGAAAATGACACCACGCCTACGACCATCAAGTCCCTCTTGAGCGCTGCAAATACACTAAAATATTTGTGATACTTCTGAATGAATTCTAAGAGAACACAAACAGCAAAATGAAACAAGAAAGCCCATATTTTAAAAGCATAAATAATCAACTCTATTTTAATTCTTGGTGGTTTCATCTAAGGTACTTTTATTGGAGCTCCATTGCTCTGGGATCGATATAATCTTTGGAGAAGTCATGGTGTCTTAGATTTCATTGTCTGGGTTCTTGCATTGGAATTTTTGTATATAAGGTTAGTTGTTTAATTTTTTGTGTATCAGCAATTTAATTAAAAATATTATTATATATAAAGATATACATTAACCCCAACATAATGAAAGTAGGTGATTTCAGTACCCCAGTATTACCAATAGACAAACATGTATTAAACAACATTATAGATCAAATGGTCTTAACAGACTCCTATGGAAAATCTCATCAAATACTGCAGAATACATAACTTTTCTCAGCAAAACTCAAAAGCAGTAGATGGAAAGAAATAAGATCAGGGCAGAAATTAAATAAAATAGGAATAAGAAAAAAAATCGCTACCAAAAAAGCTATAAAGATAAACAAGATCAAAGATCCCTTATCCAAACCAACCCAAATAGAGAGGAGTCAACTTAATAAAATTAGAAACAAAAAGGGAGACATGACAACAGATATTAATGCAATTCAGAAAACCATAAACATGTAAGTTAGAAATAATATTCCACAAACCTGAAAGAAAGAGATGAATTTCTAGATAGGGACTGACCTACCAAAGCTAATCCAAGAGTGGGAAATAATTTAAACAGATCTGAAACAAACAATGAGGCTCAACTAGTAAAAAACAATCTTCCAACCAAAAAAATCCAGAACTAGGTAGATCCACTGCCCCATGCTACCAGACACATTTATTCTTTCTAAAAAGAAATAACAACACTTTTCAAAGTGCTCCAGAAAACAGAAAGGAAGAAATGCTACAAAGCTTTCTGCAAAGTTAGTGCTGTCCTAATGCCCAAACCAGGACACACACAGTGAGAGCCAAAGTTATATTTTAAGTTGTAATGATTATACCTAGCCTCTGACCTCTAAGTCCCTTGTCCAAAGACAGAGCATTCCTGAAATGCTGGCTACTGTTGTCTATGGGAGATAAAAGCCGCATGTTTTCACTCCCCAAAACAAGCTTGTTTGACCCATCTGCTCCAGATGTGCTTGGTCACATGTGGGCAGGAGGTTCACAGGCAGGAAATACGTCAGGATGTATACACGTGCCCGTGACTGTACCTCATGGGAAATGTGATGAACTGTGGGGTTTGCTTTTTAAGCCCCTGCAAACCATGACGAGGGGTTATTTTCTGGAATCTGTCCAGTATTTAATTAAAACTTGTTTCAGATTTGACTTTAAATTGTGGTAGTAGTTTTACTGTCAACCCGTGGGGTTAACAACAACAAAGAAAATTATAGACTAATCTCCCTGATGAAAATAAAGGCAAAAATTCTCAATACTTTCAAACTGAATTCAAGAACAAATTAAAAAGATCATTCATCATGATCATGTTGGCTTCATTCTAAAGATGTGGAAATAATCCAACATATTCAAATCAGCAAATGTAATAGACAGATCAATAAATACAGAAAAGGCTTTTGATAAAATCCGATATCCTGTCAAGAAAAATGCCCTGAAGAAACGAGGGTAACTTTTTCAACATCGTAAAGGTTTTATAAACAAACCTATAAGCCACCATTCTACTAAATGGGGACTCAATGCACTTTCACTACAATGAGAAGAGCATGAGCTATCTCCATTCTTTGTAAATAGGTGCTTTAAGACAAGAAAGGAAATAAAATCAAGAGCCTTCCTGTATACCAAAGGGAAGCACAGGGTAACATAAAACAAAACATCCACCTTGGAATATAAGTAACCAAGGAAGCTGAAAACACTAAAGAAACTGAGGGAAACACTGCGCTTATGAATTAGAGGAACTAATATTGGCTACACTACCAAAAGCCCTGTACACATTCAGTGCAACACCAATGAAATTACAATGACCTTCTTCATCAACACTGAAAAAAAAATCAGTCTTAAGAAATTCACATCCGCCAGGTGGTGGTGGCGCATGCCTGTAATCCCAGCACTCAGAAGGTAGAGGCAGGAGGATCTCTATGAATTTGAGGCCAGCCTTATCTAGAGAGAGTGAGTTCTATGACACCCACGACAGAGACCCTGTCTCAAAAAACAAAAACAAAAATCAGACAAACAAAAAACTCAAAACAAAACAAAAAATCCCCAAAAACAAAAGGAAATTCTCATCCTTGACTTCCTTCCACCACCAACCTCCAAAAGTAGATTATCCCTGAGACCCAGCCGAACTGCTCCGGGTGTTTAACCAAAGGAATCCTAGTCAATATTTGAGAGATTATGTGTATCCCATGCAGCACCATTCACACAGATGTGTCATGAAGCCAAGCTGGGTGCTGAAAATGTAGCGTGTGTGTGTGCGCGCATATACAAAATGGAACTTTTTAATTTTTTTAGCCATAAAGAATGAAGTCATGTCACTTTTAGGAAATGGATGTAACCGGAAATAAACATATTAAGTGAAGTAAGCCAATCTCAAAGAGACTAAAATTGTGTATTTTCTTTATCTGTCTCTTAGATTTTTGCAGATACATAAATCATAGTCATTCACACACACACACATACGACATAAAAGTAGAATCACACTGTCTAGGGAAATAAAAAAGACTAAAGGGAAGAGGCATAAAGGGAATGAGGGAATATGTTCAATGTATAATATATACTTGTACGGAAAAGTTAAATAATAAAAAGGGAAATAAGGTAAAATTGGAATGCAGACTGAACATTTTGACTCGTAAGGCTTTCAACTCTGATTTAACGAAAGAAACTCCATCCCTCTGTGATAGGGAGCTGGAGCAGCCGAATAAGGCCCCAGGAGCAAAGTAGCAGCTTGCACTTGAAAGCCATGATTGGGGCACTTGGAGAAGATCAGTCTTACAGGCTAAGAGCCCCTGAGAGCACCAAGTTGGGCTTCTCCAATTAGGCTACGCCACCTTCCATGAGTAGGAAGGCTGCGGGGGTGGGGGAGGAGGCTTCTGTCTGCACAGGGACGAGAACTCAGTAACAGAAAAGGACTGTGCTTGGCCTGGCTCTCTTCCCTAGTCAGTGGAGAGAGACTAAGAGCAAGCGCCAGGAGATGCAACTGAACACTGTCTTGGCGAGGCAAAGGTCAGCGCCTAGAATAGTAAGAAAGGGAACCTATGCAAACAATGGGGCTGACCTTCCAGACGTATTGATAACCAGGTAAGCAGAGGACCAAGAAACCAGTCAGCTCTGGTGTGAGGATGGTAGCCCTCAGCTCAGTCCAGGACACTGTTGACAGGGAGCGGACTGTGGCTTACCAATCTGGTCTTTCCAGGAGATGTGCTACTTCCTTTTCTCTTTTCTGTCCACTGTCTTCTCTCCTCTCCTCACTTGCTTTTTGGATGAAAGGGCTTTCTATGTGATCCTGGCTGGCCTGGAACACTAGGCTGGCCTCATTTGCCATCATCTTCCTGACTCTGACTCCTTTGTGCTAATATACTAGGCTATCTTGCTATAACTCTAATATCTGTGTCTTATATTTACCTTTGTTCTAGACATAAAAGGGAAAACACTGATCTGATTCTTTATCACCACTAGCCAATCTCCAAAACCCCTCGGTAATCCTTTAACATGCCAATGTAGTTTTTAGGTGGTATTTCAAAGTATTATTTATATAAAAGCTCCAGCCTACATTTCAGGCCGTTGTGTGAAAGGAACAGGAGAACCGGGTGTTTGGGCCACCAGTCTCATTGTGAAAGAAGATGAGGCATTTAGATCATCCACCTCACTGTAGACAAGAATGAAAGATAAAAGCCTGGGGTTGATTGGGAGGGACAGGGATGATGCAGCAAGCACATTACTCTTCAGCAGACTCAGCAATCCATGGCACACGCCTTCTGTTTTGTACATGGAGCCTTATGACAGCCACACCCACTCGTTTACATGGCTGTGGCTGTCCTGTACTCCACAATGACTCAGTTGAGTGGCTTCCACCATGTGGACTGAAATGGTGTCCAGCCTGCTCCTCACACAAAAATGCTCACGTACGGTCTACAACGAGAAAAGTAACTCAGCCAGATGAAGGGAGAGGACGAGAGGCCAGGAAGAAAGAATCAAGGAGTTTGTTCAGAGTTGGAATCTCTAGTGGTGGGTGAGGCAGGAGGAGCTGGGGTTGGGGGACACTGCTTTATCTCATGGGGTCCTTCCTCGTGGGAAGTGAGATGGCAATCCTTGGTTGTCCACTTGACTACATCTGAGCTTAACTAAGACCCAAATGGCTGGACACACCAGTGAGGGATTTTCTTTCTTAAATCATTTGGGGACTGGAGAGATGGCTCAGTGGTTAAGAGCACTAGCTGTTCTTGCAGAAGTCCTGAGTTTAAATCCCAGCACCCCTTGGTGGCTCACAACCATCTGCAACTCCAGCTTCAGGAGCGCCAACACTTTTGGACTTGATTGGGCACATGATACATACATACATACATACATACATACATACATACATACATACATACATACATAGGCAGGCAAAACACACATACACATAAATCTAAAAAAAATTTAAAAAGTTGAATTAAATAATTTGAAGTGGGAAGACCTACTTCTAATATGGATCTTTGAGATGGAAAGACCATTTTTAATCTGGGCCACACTTTTTGCTGGCAGCCTATAAAAAGGTCACAGAAAAAGGCAGCTCTCTTCTCTTTGCGCGCTTGCTCTCACTCTGGTTAGCAAATCCATTCCTTCACTGACATTAGATCCTACTGCTTTGGGATTCCAGTACACACTAAAGAGCAGCTGGGATATCCAGCCTCATGGGCTGAACAACTACCGGCTTCTTGGGTCTTCCATTTGTCGATAGCCATTGTTGGGCTAGATGGACCTCAGCTTGTAAGCCAGTCTAATCAATCTAAAATATAGATGTATGTATGCACCCTTCTGTAAGTTCTGTTCCTCTTGAGAGCCCTGACTAATACAGCCACTGTCCACACGGCATTACTCACATCCACACCCTAAGTTTCTATAAAGCGATAGAGTCGACCAACCTCCAGTCTTTCAGAACAGGCTGCCCAGCGAACAATGAAAACACAGAACTGGTAATCAAAAATGTTTTAATGATTAATGTTTAGACATTATTAACAGTGTGGGTATATCCAGATGAGCTAAGCACACTATTGAATGTTATAGTCTTTGTACTGAAATACGTTAAGACACCTGCAAACTGGTACCTAGGATGAAGACACACACAAATATACACATTCTAAATTTGATAAATGTAAACAGATGCTGCAACTCCTTCCAAACAGAAAACCCACAAGGCTAATTAGGACCAATTGGCTCCTTATAATACGAATGTGCAAAATTAAAGCATGGTAAACTGATATTTACATAAATATCAAACCCACAATTAGTTTATACATTGTCAATCATCTGCTAAGATGTGTCGTGAGTGGTTCAGTGAATTTCTTTTTCAATGCAGAAGGTATTCAAAGGCTAAACTTTCAACACTTTAAAAAAAATGACACATATAAGAGTCCCCATCTTTATGACCACTGCCTCAGGTACACGAGACACGATTTTAAGATAAGCAGTCTGTTACTTTTAAACAAGCGCTTTAAAGCAATCTTTAGATGCTAAGCAGAAAAAAAAATTACAGACGCTGCTAAGCTCTACACTGAATAAGCAATCACTCCCCAGATGCTCGTTCCTTCATGCTCTAGCTATGTCTTTAATTTTACCTCAAAATACTTAAGGTGCTTCCTGGTCTCGTGGTGAATTAGGCACATTTAAAAAGGAAGTATATGTCAAAATAGCACTACAGAAAAACAATACAAAATTTGGACCCAGGTAACCAGTTCCCCATCGTCGGTCCATGTGACTGTCACGTAGTAAATATCTAGTCACCCTTCCTGAAAGGTATTTCTCCTCTTTTCAAACGGCGGGAAGTAGAGTGGACTTTCTGTCTCCTGCATATAAACACTCAGCACTTCAGAAGTGTAAAGTGGCCTGCTCACCCTCCTATAGTCACCATAGACTGGGGGGGGTGTGGGGGGACCAAGAAGAGATATGTAAGAGTCTCAAGACATCTTTGGACCCTTTCCCCACCTCTTTAAACACACTAATAGTGGCACTCAAAATAAAAAAATAAGATCTGTTAAAAAGTTAAACTGACTGTCCCACTAGACTTGGGCCTGTTGACGAAAGCCAGCATTATAAAACCGAAGGTGCCGTCAGATTCTGCATCTCCAGGACACGTGAGTCACACACCATACTCTAGTTTCAGAAATCACATCTTTTTTGTTTTTTTCTAAACAGAGCTATTACAAATGAATACAAAGTTGAAACATACCCTAATTAAACTACTAAGCTTTGGGCCCTGCTTTTTTTTTTAAGTCTTAAGGCATGTGTGTTTTTCTACTGTTAACAACATTGTACAAATTTACATTCACAATCACATGCATGGTCTACACTTAAAAAAAAAGTTTGGATTACAGTGTTTTAAATTGTGAACCACAATTCAGCACCTATCGTGTTAGAACTAATAAGGCAACAGCAGTGTCGTATACTACAATAACACTCCCTTTCCACAGTCTAGCGCAGGGGTCGAGGAGAGCCCAGAAATGTGAGGAGTTGTTTGCCTACTTGGATAATCTGTATACATATTCTAGGGGCTTTGAACGGGTGAGAAAGGTCCTAACTCACACTACAGTAGGCCAGACTAGTGACAGCAGCTGTTACGAGCGTCAGGGCACAGCTCATACTGTGCTTACAATCACACGCCGTGGTCTGGAGGGCTCGGCTCTGCTGTGTCAATCCTTCCTCTGCTTCCTCTGCTTCGCGCTGCCTTCCAGGGAAGTGAAGCTGTTGCTGTGTCCGTTGACGGCAGCCATGGACCCGTTCTGGTGGCCCTTCAGATGCTCCTTCGTCCGAGAGGCCCCTTTCTTGCTGTAAGTCTGAAATGGACAAGGCAGATGAGTGCCTGCTAACCAGGAGAACTGTACCAGGCTCCACCTAATGAGGTCTGCTTTCCTTATTTGATAAATCTTATCAAGTAATTCCTATGTTCAAATAACCATTTTCTACTGCAATCACACTTCTGTGTTTTTTTTTTTTTGAGGTTTAGCTTATAAATTCTCTGACTCCTAGGCCACAACAGAAACATATATATATAATACATTTATATATAAATTTATAAGAACATTTATATATAATACAGAATTTATGTCCATTCTGCTTTGCCTCTTCAGAATCTAGATGGTGGAGCAACGGGCTGTGACTAAATGGGCTTCTCCCACTGGACAGTAGCTCCTCTAACACACAAGCCATTGCTTGCCATTGATTTTTTTTTTCATATTGCTCCAGCTACTACCTCAGCTCTCTTGAACTGAGTACCATGCTCCTAGGGGCAACTGGAAAAGGGTCCCATAGTCAGGGCCCAGCAAACCAGGAGTCACCAAGTCACAGGCACAGAAGAGAAACAGTGGCTGAGCCTCCACGGGGCTGTTCCACACTACTGGCCTCTCCTCAGGACCCATTTCCTTTGCCCTTCTTCCTGACCTCCAGCCCAGGCCAGTGGGGACTGAAGCCACTGGCACTGGCCACAAAAGCAGGAGAATCACCAGCGTGTGCCAGGTGGTCAGGCGCCCCAGAGAGTCTGTGAACACAAACCCTCTATCACATCCTGTGACCAAACTCAAGCCCCGAAATTGAGCAGTGGGCATGTAGGAAGAGTGGGACAAACAGTAGGTTTCAATTCTATCAGAGGACTTTGATGGAAATGTCACTTAGCTCTAATAAGCAGGGCAGTGGAGCTGAGACTTCTGACTGAAAAATTACCTCTTTATGTTTCTGCACTAGGCCAGAGGCCCGCTAAATGTGGCATTTCCCACCCGAGTCCCCAGATGCCCAGGTCTCAGTATTGAGGGCAAAGCAGGCGGTTCCACCATCCCTACAAAGGCTCCCGCAGAGCACAGGGCCAGCACCCAGCGGGGGCTCCACACAGCCCTACTGAGAGAAAGGCTGAAGGTCAGGGGTCAGCTCAGGGTGAGATTTACCTGAATATAGAAGTTTGTGAAGAGCATGATCAGGGAGATCATGTATCCGATCTGGAAATACAACCACCCGAGGGGGAAGCTACACCGCCAGAGGAGTCCGCAACTCGTCTGAATGATTGTCAGCACAAACTGGACCTGAAGGAGCAAGGCCAGCACTGAGCAGTAGCAGAGAACATATGGGGTCCCAGCCAGGGCACTGGGATCAGAGCGCCCAGCCAAGTTTTGGAACCAGCATTTTCCAGCCTTCGATAACACCTTTGATCCTAACCCTTGTATGTCTGTGTCTTTTCTAAGTCCCCCTCTCTCCTCAAAGCGACTAAACCACCTTTCTCCAACATTCTGGGACTCAGCACAAAGAGATACCAGAGAGAGGAGTGAGCAGTATGTTTTAAGGGTCAGTGATTGTATGTGTCACACGTGATCTGACTGACACACTTCCTACTCAGTATGTGTTCACTCTGACGTGGTGAAAGCTGTCATGAACATGAAAACTCTTCTTGGCCACAATGCTAGTTCTACAGACGACTTCTGATGGGCTACCTTGAAAAACAGGTGGACCTGCACTGAGACACGCTGCAAAGGTGTTAAAGGCACGTGACGACTATAGCACCCCCAGGAGGAGCAACAGGAACGAGGCCAGCCCAGGGGTATCCCAGAAATCCCACCAGCTTTGTTTTCTTCTATTTCTTCAGGCTAGTCCTTGGAGGAAAAAAACGGAGCTAGGCAGGCGATACAAGAGCCCAGCAGGACGTCAATGCCCAAGGTGTTCTTCCACACTCTGATGGAGCTGTGACTAGGCATAGCTCCATCTCTGCATCCTTCCTTCTCTGCTACCAGAGGAGGCCAGAGAACAATTACCCTTCCTCACAGGTGAGAAAAAGATTAACAAGGACCTCCGAGCAGCTGGCAGAAGTGATAATGAAACACCAACCACAGAAGGAGCTCAAGCTTCTCAGATTGTTATTTTTAAATTTTGAAAAATCAAGATTGATTCAGGGGATCTAAATTAGATTCATTTGGAACAAAGGGACGTGGCAAGCCTGGGGCTGGAGAGCTCAGTTCCTGTCCCTGCAGCCAGCTTTAGCCTCCTGCCTCAATGTGTTCACCTACAAAAGGGAGAAACCATTTACTTAGCATGAGTGCTTGACATCCAGAACAAAACACGCCCGTGTGGAGACATAGTAGCAATAATAATTAGCTGAGGAAGCTTTCACGAGGGGGAAGGATGGGGTACCTATGATAGATATACTGACACATGGCTGAAGAAAGAATGGTGAAAAGAACCATAAAGGCCAGACTGTTACTGGCCTGCTTCTGCCAGGGCCCATCACGTGGGGTGCTCTGCCACAGGGGGCCAGAGGCATCACCTTGTACCTCAGCCAATAGGTTCACTGTCTAGGAAGCTGCAAGGGCTCTGATCTCAGCATCTTGGAAGGGCTCCCTGAAATTCTTGGCAACACAGATAAGCAGTTCTCATCTTCATTTTGGAAATGAGAGAGCATACACAGGTACACACGTGCACACTATGTGTGCTTACCCACACAAGTAAAAACTAAGACTGACCTGAAGGTGGGAGCTCAAGACTCGAGGCATCCCCAGTCCAGAGCAGTCTCCCCATCCGCTAGAAACAAGAGCATCCCCGAACCTGCCTATGACAAGCTGAACCGCATCAACTGGATTCAACTAAACAACAGCATGGCCTGGAAGAGGACTGTGTCCAGCAGGGAGCCAGTTCTGGGCACAGGGACGAAGTTACTCACCAGCTGCCCCTGAGTGATGTATTTTTTCCACCAGAGGTAGGGACGTATGGAAGGAACAGAAGACAAACCATAGTACGAGTACATGAGGACATGGATGAAGGTGTTGAGTGTCGCTCCAAAATAAGCTGCAAGAGCAAGGGGGGGGGTGCATTAGAGTTCTGTAAGAGGTGGGGGAAATCCAAGACACTTTTGGAGGTAGAGAACTTCCTCTGGACAGAGGACAACAAACACCACAGCTATACGGACTAGTTGGATGTGTAATGAAAAGTCACTTTCCACTTGGGTGGGTCCATGACTACTTGTGCCCCAGACCTGGCACTGCATGTGTGGCTGGCATACCAGGAGGCAAGACTTCTCCCAGATGCCTACGATGTGCCATTCTGAAGACCGGGCGAGGATAAGCAATGGACAGAATGCTCTAAGAAGGCTGTTTCCACTCCTTTGCTGAGGTCTGGAGACTTTGAAGTTATGATTACTCCCCAGGACTACAGTTATGGTTTTATTAACATAGAATCTACAGCCAGTTCCTTCAAGATGAAAGATCCATTTTATCACATGACTTCCAATTTCCAGTACAATATCATTTTTTTATACTTTCATCATCAACAGTAAATAATGAACCAAAGCTCCCTGCTCCTTTCAGACACACGGAGTTATGTTAGAAGGAGTTTCTACTGGCTGTGACAGAAACTGGTCCTATAGCTTTGCATAGGTCGTGTATACTCTCTAGTTTTCAATGGGCCAGGTGGGGCTAGCTGTCCTAAGATACTTTGAAATGTAAAATATTCTTCAAATGTAATCAATGGAGGGCTGTCCCTAGCAGACTTCGGGATAGCTTATCCATAGGTGATGAGGGATAAACATTAGTTTAAGAGTGTTTGAGCTCAACCCTCCCTTCTAGGTCTCACTGTGCTCCCAAGTCCAAAGGCACTGCATTTAGGAAACCTTTTCTAGTTATAAACCAAACGGAGCCGTCAGTCTCGGTGGGCAGAGTTCATCAGCAACCATGTTGGGGGCAGAGAATGACCCATGAGCAGATCTCCAAAGATTCTCAAATTCCTCAATGGCAGGATAAAAAAAACACGTGACTGAGATATCTGCTGGAATCCTAAGTGAAACCTGAAGATGCACATGACAGCACCAAACCCAACCTTAAAGAACCAGTAAACTGGGCTGGAGAGATGGCTCAGCGGTTAAGAGCATTGCCTGCTCTTCCAAA
>LOEQ01005053.1:239211-252314 GCA_001685075.1 Bramus lutescens | reverse complement strand
CACAACCATCTGTAATGAGGTCTGGTGCCCTCTTCTGGCCTTCAGGCATACACGGAGACAGAATATTGTATACATAATAAATAAATAAATATTTAAAAAAAAGAACTAGTAAACTTTAGTGGATGCTATGGAAACCACCCTGCTAGCCCCACTCAGTAAGAGCGTATGGGGGCTTCATAATGTGTGGTGGAGCCATGAATGTCTCACTCACTGGCACACACCCGCTGTATGAGACAGATTCCATCACTTAGCAGGCACACGCCTTCCACACAGGAAGCTTGTGGGAGTTGGTTCTCTCCTTCCACCATATGGGTGGTCTCAGACCATGAGGCCTGGCAGCAAACTTCTTTACCTGCTGAATCAACGTATCTGCCCACCATCCCCCTACTTCTTACTCAACAGATCAAGACACTCGCTGCTAGAAAAAGGTTCTGTGCCCTTAGGCTACATAAACTCATTGAAAGCAACCCAGGTCCTCTTTGCAAAGTCCTTGCCTATTTCTATATCTTAAAGCCACTGGTTTCCTCAGACAGGTTCAGAACTTCCAGTTTTACTTTAAAGCCTTTGACCCATTTAGGACTGATTTTTGTGCGGAGCAAGAGATCTGTGTGTTGTTTCATTGATTCACACTTGGATTTCTAGGTTTCCCAGAACCATCTATTGAAGAGGCTTGCCTTTTAACTACTTCAATTTTAAATTAGCATACAGAGTAATGGGTTTCATCGTGGAATCTTCATACATTTCTGTTAATGTGCTTTGTTCTTATTTGTTCCCTTCCCCAGCCGTGTCTTTCCCCCTCCCTTAAGATCTCTTCCTCCTCTCTCGTGATCCTTTTTCTACTTTTGTGACCTACACATAAATACATACAGATACAATTTTATTTTTAGGTTCACATATGATATATATATNATTTATTATGTATACAACATTCTGCCTCCATGTATGATGGCACACGCCAGAAGAAGGAGCCAGATCTCATTACGGATGGCTGTGAGCCACCATGTGGTTGCTGGGAATTGAACTCAGGACCTCTGGTAAGTGCTCTTAACCAATGAGCCATCTCTCCAGCCCCCGGTTCATTTCATTTTGTTGTGAGATAATCTTTTTCTACACGCTGAAGATGTCTCCCTGACAAGGTGCCTTCTGAGGGGTCTAATAAAGAGTTGAATGGCCAGCAGCTAGGTCAGAGAGGCTAGGCAGGACCCCCAGGCAGACACTGAGTGAGCGAGATGCTCCAAGCACCATACTGAGCAGAGGTAACGATCCATGTTGCAGAACATAGATTAAAAGTTTTAAGAGCTAGTTGAGAACAAGTCTAAGCTAAGGCATTCATATTTCATAGCAAGTCTCTGTCACTATTTGGGAGGTGGTGGTCTAAAGAAAGCTCGGCTACATCCGGTTGCCTCCATTTTCCTACAAATGCCATGATTTATACCTGTATAAAATGCACTGTGCACTGTATATTTTCATCTGTGTTGGTTCCATTTGTTGGCTATGGTGAAGAGAGCAGCAGTAACCCTGGATGTGCTTGTAACTCTGTGGTACACTGACTCAGAGTCCTTGGCTATTTACCCAAGAGCAGTACAAGTACAGCAGGATGGTACGGCAGTTTTAGAGGACCCTCCATAATGATTTCCACATCAGTTCCATGAGTATACAGTACCACCGAAGTGTATAACAGTTCCTCTTTGCCCACTTCCTCACCAGCATTTTGCCTCTACTGGTACTGAGCCTAGGACCTTGGTGATACTGGTCAATAGCTCCTCACTGAGCTACACTCCCCAGTGGTTTTTTTCCTTGATAATTATTCTGACGAGCAAGACAGGCTCTCAAAACAGTTTCAATTTGTATTTTCCTGATAGCTAAAGAACACTGAGCACTTTTAAAAAGTATTTATCGGACATTTGTGTTTCCTTTAATGAACTGTGTGTTGAATTCAATAGTCCATTTACTAATGAATGATTTATGGGGTTTTGGGTTTGTCTTTTCAAAAAACAATGACGGTTTTTGCTGACACCTTTGTCAAAGCTTATGTGGCAGCTGTGTGTTTTCTGGTCTTCTAGCCTACTCTTTAAGTCAGTATGTCCCCTTTTGTGCCTGTACTAACTGCTCGTGTTACTGTGGCTCTGTGGTATAATTTGGGACAGGACCTTGTGATATCCTTAACACTGCTCTTTCTGCTTAGGATTACTATGTCTACTATATGTTACAAGAAAGTAGAAAGGAGGCCAAAAAGGGTTAAAAGGAACATGAGACGGTAGTGGGAGGAGGGACAAATGAGAAAAAGTATAATGACTTGAAATTGTCACAATGAAACCCTTTACAGTGTATGCTAACTAAAAGAATAATAATAATAATAATAGAAAAAGAAAAAAGCCTGAACACAAATTCAAAAGCTTAACCTGGAAATTTACAGACACAACATCTTCCCTGAGTGCCTAAGCTTCCAGTCTGTCTCTGTCACATGTCCCCAAACACCCTAGTACTTACAATGGCCGCAGGGAACCCAGTTCATCACAAACCACCAGATGTTGAACATGGTGGCGTGGTGGTAGACATGGAGGACTGTTATCTGGTGGTTGTTCTTGCGGAGGATGAAGAAGAAGGTGTCCATGAATTCTATGAGTTTGGAGAAGTAGTACCACCACAGGACACGGATAACCTAAAAGCAAAGGGTTTATGGTTTATATCGCCAGGGCTTTTCTGGAATGTCACCTGTGACATGTTGTATACATGTATACCCAACACAAAAATAAGCTAGCGAGTCCACTGGCTCCTGGTGCCTTCCAGAGTCTGGGCTCCAGTCACTACTGAGCGCCTTTAGTGGATGAACATGTTATATTTGGAACCCTGAAACAACAGCAGGAAATGCCTTCAAAGGGCTCCGGAACTCTTGCACACTCTTAACAAGAACAGGAAGGTGCACACCTGCAATCCCAGGACTTGGAGGCAGAAGCCAGAGAATTGAGAGGTCAGGATCATCTTTAGCCACGCAGAATTTGAAGCTATAAAAGACCCTATCTCAAAGTGAAACTAAATCCAAATAAAAGCCCTGGGAAGCTCCAGCCTTTGTAGCACTTCTATGATGCAGTTTGCAGAGCTTCTAGGAGGGAGAGGGATGCTCTGGGCTTGAGGGACTGGTGTGAATCCTGAAGAAACGGAACCAGAATGTGTAGTGCCCACTTCTGGTCCACCGGTATGTCCAGAGGTAATGTTGGCCATGTTGAACTTTGACTGTCAGCCTAAAGCTCCAGTTCTCAGAGTGGAAGTTGGATTTTATTTTTACTGTCTCAACCCAGAGGGCTTATTATATATTATTATATTTTAAAGTCACTTACAAGAGTGACTTTAAATCTGAACCATCTCTTTCATGTAAGTATGAAACGTGATGAATACAATCTTCCCTTGTCAACCGCTCACAAGAGCTTCTTCTTCAGAAAGGGAGACCTAAGTTCTTCATTCTGTTTATGCCTTTTCTGTTCAAATCTTCATACCACACACCCAGCACTTTCTTTCTTTCCCTTTTCAAAACGTCAACAGAAATGATCACGATTGAGAGGGTATGGTCTCTTCATCTTTTGTATAAGTTCTTTATTGAAAAACCAAAAACACCCAGACACACNACAGTACCTTCATGTCTGCCTCTCCTGCTGAGTGTGTTCCCTGACAGAAGAAGTTGTATTTGCCTTCCCACACACCTGTCACCAGCTAAAACAGAGAAGAACAAGTCGTTACTGCATCAGGGCCCTGTTCAACCGAACTTTATCCATTTGTGAAAAGTTACCTGTGGCTACACTGTGGCGAGTTCGCTCAAAGTAAAATAGTCATTCTAACACTTCGCCTTCCTTCACTAAGGAAGGTTGAAGGGGGAGCCTGAAGTCACTCCCAGGCTGTTGCCTTCACAAGCTCCCTCCACCTGGTGCCTCAGCCAGCACAGACCAGTCCAAGATGTCATCCTGTCTCCTTATGCACTTTCCCTAAACCTGGACCCTCCAAACCTGAGTGCACTCGGATGGCAATGTGCCAGTCACCGGCTATTCAGGGAATGGGGGCACAGCAATTTGTAGTTCTAACAAGTCCATAAATTGCCAGTATCAAGACCACTGGACTGGAACTACACTTTAAACACTAGGAGCAATGTAGTATATTCTCCTTATTCCTCGCCACTTTCTGTTCTGTTGATGGGTCATCCTTTATACTCAGATTAGCCATCTGTAGACAGCTGTGGCAGCACAGAAAGACCCCAGAACTGGGGTGCAAGCTTTTGCTGGTCCTGCAGTTCTCACTGAATCCCTTATAGAGCCTGTTTCCTCATCAGCACATAGTGAGATGAGTGGGCTATGATGAGACCTTAAGATCCACTCTGGTGGTCAGCAGAAAAAGTGTATTTTAATTACTCTATTTCCACGCTGCCCACTGCTATGTTCCTAACACCCATGGGATGCCATCTGTCTATGAAAACCACAGCTCCAAGTTTGTTTACTTTCTTCTACAGTCTAGAACAATCTTGAGTGTTCCTGATGATCACAGAATGCCAGGTGCTGAGACGGCACGCTTTAGGCCTCATCTCATGCAAGCTTGAGACACACAAGGACCCAGTCACCTGCTAAGTGTGTACCCCCATCCAGCGCCACCAGCAGCTCCCAGGACCCTTGTGGAATGCACTCTTGAACTACCCCACACCTTCAGAATTTAAAACCTAGATCACCGGGTCACAAATTCTTGAGACTAATGATGTTGCTTCAAAGTATTGTCCCCCAGCAGCAGAGCTGACACCACCCAGGAATCTTTAACAGTCCTGACTCTGAAATGTATGGGCAGAAAGCCCGATGTGGGGTATGTGTGTAGGAAGAGAGGCAGGGTCACAGGATGAAGTAATGATCCTCCTGCCTCCATCTTTTGAGTGCTGTGATTTTACCAGCTGGCCAGTGTTTGAATAGGTGAGTGATTCTGACCACATGAAATTTGGAACAACTGTGGGTGCCATTGAGGCTGCATAGCACGATCACCCTGGGAGCTTTTAAAGAATTACTAATCCCTGGCCTCACTCTGACCAGGAAACAGAACCTTAAGATGCCTCCCGTAAAGTTCTCAAGAGAATTCAGTGTGTGGTTGAGACTGTAAACTGGTGGTCTCGGGCTACTGATCTCAGTGAGAGTGTGTTGGAGGGAAGGTGTAATTGAGAGCCAGGATCTAGGAGGCTCAAGGTCCACTGCCCTTGAGACAACTGCTCAGCCTGGTGAACATACAGATGCCTACTGCAAGCAGTACATTTGGATAAGGCTAGGAAGACACACGGCCATATTTCCATTCAATTGGATGTGAGAAATAAATGACAAGCGTGGTACGCTCGTACGGGTGCTGAGTTTAACATCTGATGTTTCTTTTACTTCCCTTCTGTTGTTTTCCATTTTGTTACCTTCTCCACGTGAAAACAGTCAGGGTTTACAGGCCAAAGAACAGCACAGGACTCTGAATAGCGTCACACGGTGAGCGAGTGCTGTGGGCTGGGAAGGTCGGACAGGGAGGACTGTGGGTTTCACTGCCCAAGTGAGGGTGGATAAAATTCTCTCTAGAGGTTTTCTGTCCAGTTTTCAATAATTTCTATGCTAGACTTCATAACAGACCACACCCAATACTATTTTCTCTAGACCGGCACCATGAGGTAGCATCCTAGGCGTGGGTATATTTTTGATCTTCAGTTCTCTTTCAAGGCCAGTTAAGTCCGTCACTCACAGACCTATTAGAGCTTCGAAGACTCAAGATACAAAACAGGGGTGAACAGGGGAAACAGAAAGCAGGGTGAGGAGGTGGGTGTGGTGTCTATAGGAGACCCAACTGGAGAGAGGGCCATGTCATCAGAGTGCACTGTTTGCTGGTCCGCCTTCCATCCCACAACAGAAACGCTAAGTATCTGAGACACAAAAAGGGGGTGCTTCTTGTCTAAATGTCACAGGTAATGAAGTCAAGTTCCCATGGGGATAAATGTGTACAATAAAAAATTGGCTAAAGTGATTATCTTCATTTGCTGTTATTTTTTGAAAATTTGCCATATTAAAAGCATCACATTTAGCAGGGTGTGGGGGCACACACTTTTAATCTCCCCTGGGGGACAGAGGCAGGCAGACCTCGTTGAGCTTGTGGCCAGCCTGGTCTATATAAGAAGTTCCACATCAGACAAGGTAAATAGTAGGGTTATCTCACAAAAACCAGAACAAAGTCAGATTCTAGACCCTCCCATCACTTTTCCCCAGCATTGGTACCCTGGGCTGGCTGACCATGAATAAGACGCTTACTCAGGTACCGAGGGCTGCAATCCTAGCTCCCTGTGCAGGGTGGGGCTGCTCTGTAGGAATAAAGGTAAAATGTCTACCCCTTAAATTCTGCAGGTGCCTCTTAGCAAGGAAGGCATGTACCTCATTCTCATGTTTCTTTCTAAAAGAATCCAGGTGGGACTTCTTTCTCGAAGCAACAGAACTGAAAATCCTACTTGCCCTTTCCTAGGGCCTGGGATAAAGAGGAACATCTCTACGTAAAGCGCCTTTGGAGGATAAAGAACTCCAGTGTGGACACTGGGTGGTGAGCTCTGCGAGCATCAGTCAGCTATATCCAACAGAAACTGCTCACGTGGTGGCCATGCTCTTGGCCTGAGGCTAACTCTCCCCGTGGAGAGGCGACACCGACGTCGTAAGGAACCCTCCACGGAGACGGCCACGATGCTGTATGTCAGCAGTGGAGCAAGAGTGCCCAAGAGGAAGGACGCGGAGAGACGCTGCAAGGACTACCATCTACCTTGAGCTTCTGAGACTCAGCTAAGGGACTGCTCCGAAAGCAGGCCACAACAGCCACTATCTGCACACTCCCTGTACCACTGACTGGTCCAAGGACAACAAAGAGAGGATGACTGGTGTGGCTTTCCCTAAGTAGCCAAGATAAAGCCATGTGTGCTTTCTATTAATTAGGCCAGGCGCATGTGAAGAGCTGTAATTAAAACACAGCGAGCAGCTTTCTTCTCTCCTAGGAGACAAATTCAATAGACAATGGAGGTTTTGTGTACCTTTTCACCTGAAGAAAAATGTAGGTGAGCCTCAGTCACAGCGAGGTCCTGGTGATGCAACCAGGGAGCAGATCTTTAATGGCGAGGTCTGCCTTCTAACCGCAGATGAAGCAGAACCTCGGCACAGTTACTTCCGGGAACGCTACCAGAGCCTCTGAGGAAACAAGGTCATTTGACGTACTTTCCTCCCGTCTCTACCACCCAGTTACCCCAGCGCCTTAAGATGTTCAGAAGGGCCATCTAGTTTGGGAAGTTAAAGGTGGCTGAGTTATGTGGAGATCATTCCCTGAGCAGAGACAGGGGAAAAGGCAATGCAAACCAACTCTCGGAACTTGAACACAACAATGTCACAGCCCGAGGACTGTTCCTAGGAGCCATTAAGATGTTTCACACATTTGTTTGCTGGGATGTGTGGGCTTCTGTATCTGGCAAAAGTGAGCGTTTTAAGTGAGGAAACAGACACAGAAATGACATGGGGACCTCACACGGCAGTTCTAGGCCCCTCTGTCTTCTGGCCTGTTTCTGGGTTCCTGACTAGTTTCTCCACGGAGGATGCTAGGGGCAAATTAGACCTTTACCTGTATCCACCCCTCCTTAGCAGAAATCTGATTTATAACCAACCAGAAGCCATTCTGAATTCCTCTATAGCATAGCAGGTCACTTAGGGTGGTATTATGAATGGAGGCAAATTGGTAAGTGGCTTTCAATCAGAAATCTCATGTCCAGAGCATGAGGAAGCCTGTGAAGAAACTTTCACACCCACGCCCTTCAGAAGTGTTTTTCTTTCTTATGACCATGGACACAGCTGGAGGCACCTCCCCTGTTTACGCATAAGGACCATTCTGGCACACTTGACAAATCTTTAGCACAGAGCAAACAGGCTAACCCAAAGCGGGTATGCCTGGCATCTCCTAAATGACAGCCCCACCCTCTTATACTGGAGGTCCTTTGTTTTTTAACAGTTCATACAGTGAAAAGGGACAGGAATAAGGAGCAGAACATTAAATGAGGAAGTTGGGTACAGAGCTTTGGGTAGGTATCACATAAGTTTGATATGACTCTAGCCAAGGTTGGGGGCAGGAAGGNNGGGCTGGGGCTGGGGCTGGGGGTTTAGGCAGAGCTCAACAGGACAGCCTGAGCCCAGAGTGTATCTTCCCGAAGAGAAGCAACCCTGGGGTGACTAAAGGCAAAGGCACAGTACGGCTGTGACCCTGCCTCCCTGACAGCGGCTTCCGAGTCCAGGATCAGTGTGTGAAGCACAGGCTGAGCATGATGAACGTGCCCTTTTATACTCCATCAAACCACACAATTAGATTGTCTCTGTGCAGGGCAACGGAGGTCAGAGGCATAATGGGAAAAGAGCAGACACATCAAAACAGCTTCACATTAGAACAGAGTGGCTGCCTGAGAGAGACTCCCCGTGCAACACTGTAACAAAGGAGCAGAAGGCGCTTTGATAGCTTGCTGCTGGGCTGACAGGGAAATGCAGGTCCAGTTGGTGCAGAAACAGAGAATAAGGGAAAGCCACTCGCTATCAGGAAGGCAGGGTTTGTTTTGTTTTGTTTTATTTTTTAAATCGGTTCCTTTTACCTCACAAAAAGCAACTTGAGGGAGGAAGTGTTTATGCTGGCATTCCCTCATGGTGATGGGGCAGCTTGTTCCACTCCAGAAGCAGGGAAGGGAAGGCCATCACTCATCTGCATCAGTCCCCACCCCAATTCAGGTCAGGGATGTTGCCATGCACTGTCAGGATGGGTCTCCCCCGCCCCCACGTAAACCTCTCCATAAACACGTGGAAAAGTAGGCTGCATTAATGCCCTATGTGGTTCCTAATGCAATCAAGCTGACGTTTAGAATTTACCACCTCGGGGTTCTCACCATGAACAGTGATATGGACAGTTCACAAGAGCCGGTTCACAACACTGAGGAACTAAGGCAAATGGTTTCTCTTCTACAGTTTGGAAT
The DNA here is from genome assembly GCA_001685075.1 of Bramus lutescens. Lineage (NCBI taxonomy): Eukaryota > Metazoa > Chordata > Mammalia > Rodentia > Cricetidae > Bramus > Bramus lutescens. Next base: position 243,292 of record LOEQ01005053.1, on the reverse strand, counting down.
GTCATTCAGATCTTCACCACTGTCTGGGATGCCAGGTAGTGCAGTGCCTTCGTCAAGCCTAAAACACCCAATACTTTCAAACTAATACATTCTACATCTCAAATATACTTAAAAACCAGGAAAATCTGACGTTTTTCCAGGCTACCAGCATTAGGTCAATGAGATAACTGAAAGTACAACCTTTTCTCTCCTTTTAACCCCCACCAAATGCACAGACTATAAATATACCTATATGCCTTCTACGTTTTGAACCTGTTTCGCTTTCTTTCAAATTGATTCAGTCTTTACTTCGCTCCTTTTACTGTTTCTGCGGCTCCTCCTTTGTATCCCCATCACCCCTTCTTTTCAGACTTTGGTTTCCTTTATGTAGCCATTCCTTCTCCTTGTACTGATGTGGAACTTGACAAGGCAGAAAACTATTTGCTTTCAAAATGCTTTACAGCTGCAAATATGTCAATAAGCAGGAAGGTAACTAGAGACGGATATACGCGACACTACATCCAACGGGCTTCATGACGCCCTCAGCTTAGTGGCTAAGGTTTCATGGCTGCCTTGCTGTGTCTAGTTAGTCAATGGAATACAAACACTAGTTCCAGAAAAGAAAAAACAAAAACGTGGACTGAACTGAAATCCCAAGCTTGACAAGGGGCACACTACAGTCCTATCACTGATGAAGAACTGAACAGCAGCAATCACACACAATGATCACGCTGGAGCCATACAAGCACAGGCTTATCCATCACGCATAAGTGATCAGAATATACATTCACAACCTGATTTAATACAAGTAACAGCTGCCTGTTGTGTGCTGCCCCTTACGTCCTGCCAGCTTAGGAACTAAGGGCAGGCTTTCCCTCTGTGTGTTTCTCACATCTCTTCTCTAGACATGGGCTGAGACATGGCTCAAGGAACTCCCTCATCCTCACCACACTGCCAGAGGAAGAGCTGGGCTTTTGAACACAGGCTGTCCAGGAGCCCCTCATCAGATGCACAGACCGTCAGCTTATCCAGATATCTGTACACGAAGCTAAGGTGCATAATGGCTGAGTCCCTGGGGCTTGAGAAACATGAAACAGCACCTAAGGCAAACGCTCAGGTTCTCTAAAATTCAATCACCTTATATTATTAAATTATCCTTCTAGAACATATTACATCCAACATTAAGATCTCTAGAAGATCCCTCAAAGAAATGGCTCTATTGTCTTTCAATTATGGGAGAAGTGTTTGCTCTGGAACCTGAGGGCTGCTGCAATCTGCCCAGGACTGGGGCCAGGAGTCACGCCCACGCACAGTCCCTGCCTCCAGGTCTCTAATCTCCATCCTGGAGGCTAAGTTGCCTTCATTCTGGAATGGCTCAGAGAAAAGAACGAGCGTTTCTCTGAGTGTTAAGCAAACATGAAAGCAGTGCTAGCACTATTCTCATCCCGTCACACCAAGCCGCATGTGGGAGAGTGGTGCACACACGGGGTCAGCTGCGTCTCTTCCGGTGGTCACGGGAGTGTCTACTAACTCACATCCCTGCTCAGTGTGAGCCAGGAGGTCACCACTGCAGTTCACCATCTGCCCCATCCTCTTCTCTACAAGCCCCTGAAGAATAAAAGCCATAATAAGAGTATCCAAAGATGTTCATTTTGTGTATAGACAAGAATTCTCTGTCCAAGGGGATTTGGGAATAGGTTAATGTGAGCCTGGAAAACAGAGTCCTGCCCAAAGACGCGAACTGTGCTTACCAATAGAGAACAACTTCCCCCTTCCTTCCTGGCTGCACAGCCTGGGCTTACCAATAGAGAACAACTTCCCCCTTCCTTCCTGGCTGCACAGCCTGGGCTTACCAATAGAGAACAACTTCCCCCTTCCTTCCTGGCTGCACAACCTGGGCTTACCAATAGAGAACAACTTCTCCCTTCCTTCCTGGCTGCACAACCTGGGCTTACCAACAGGGGACAACTTCTCCCTTCCTTCCTGGATGCACAGTCTGGGCTTACCAACAGGGGACAACTTCTCCCTTCCTTCCTGGATGCACAGCCTGGGCTTACCAANACAACTTCTCCCTTCCTTCCTGGCTGCACAACCTGGGCTTACCAACAGGGGACAACTTCTCCCTTCCTTCCTGGATGCACAGTCTGGGCTTACCAACAGGGGACAACTTCTCCCTTCCTTCCTGGATGCACAGCCTGGGCTTACCAATAGAGAACAACTTCTCCCTTCCTTCAGGCTGTGTTATTATCCCTTGCAAAATAAGGAGAAATGAAATGTTGCATCTGATTATTTGTCTTTGAAGGCAAAACACCTCATTTGAATACTCTAGTCATGTAAAAGAAATTATTTGTGGCCTGAACTCACACGGACCATTAGAATTCTAAATGAGGATCTTACCATTCGTGTGTCTTTTAAAGGTTTTTAAAATCAGCTTATACAGGTGGTGTATACTCGTGTAAAAGTATCCTCGTGTTAATGCAGTGCCATGTACAATGAAGATGCACAGCAAAACTTCAAAAACAAAACTTGTGAGATCTGACAAGTTACCAGGTCAGAACAAAGGCTGAACTGCCACCGAATTTACCAGAGTACCACCCACTTCCTTCCTCCTCCACCTCCACATGAGAAACAGGCATTTATTAAGCACTTAATAATAAGACGCGCACAGCTCTGTACACAGCTCTGCTTTTCACATTTTGTTCATTTTCCAGACTGTATTCTGCACGTATACAAATATTTTTGGAGGATATTTAGTTTAGTTCTGAAGGCCACATGAAACATGAGTAACCAAAGAATCAATAGCAAAGACTTCTACTTTAGGTATTGGAGCCAATATCTGAACCAACAACTTTTTGTGTGTGTGTTAAAGATCAATTTTATAACCTCCTCCAAATGCATTAATAGACTAGACTAGCTGCCCAGTTTATAACCTCCTCCAAATGCATTAATAGACTAGCTGCCCAGTTCCCTCGCTGAGCGAAGCAGGTGCCTCTCCTCACTTAGGGACATAACTCAGAAGAGCAGCACAGAGGAAGGAAACCCTCGCCAGTAACTGACCTACCTCATAGAACATATACAGAGACAGCAAGGTGAGTCCAATGTTATACACCACGAGAATTCTCCGGCAAGAGAATGGCTGCTTATTCTTCATGTATTTCGGTCCCAGCCACACAATGAGTAAATAAATGACAGAGCAGACAAACGTAGGAATGTAATTGTCCAGAAGAAACCATCCTTTAACCCTTGTATCTGAAAAACACCGGAAGAAAAACATTTAGTGATCAGTAAGGTACATGTAAGAAGATCCACCCTCAAAGCCTCCTGACACTAATGTCGCATTTAGTCTACACTATGCAGAATCATATAGATACACATCAAGCAAGGCAAAAGCTTTTTGATACAGGTTTAGAATGATTTATTACTTGCATTTTTGCTAGGTAAAATAGTAAAATAACGTGCTTTCAAAAAACCTGAAAGAAACTTAAAGCTAAATCACCCACCCAGTTTATTATGTTTATTGAATTAACATGGAGTCAGGTGGGCAGCCTGCACTAAAAAGCCCTTCAGCACAGTGAGTGCCCAGCATGTGCAGGCCCGAGCTCTGTGCCCCGTAGCCAGGTTAGAGGCACTGTGCCAGACGACAAAGCCAGCAGTAGAGGGTCAATGAGTAAAAATCATGAGACGCTACTGGCTCAGCCATGATCAGACAGGGACTATGTAAGACACTTAGAGCACCCTAGGAACTTGAGACCATGCTGACTCACGAGGGCTACCTGTGTAGAAGAGGACACTCCACTCTTACCCTCTCCCCTAGGCCAAAGGACCTGCTAGTACTGCCTGTGGCCCTGTCCTCTGACTGGACTGTAATGCTCGCCTCCCACATTATTTTTTGCCTTGATCTCACAGGGAGGAGGAAAATGCTCAATAAAACACATGCTCCCTTTGGGGAACTAAGAGCCAGTCTTCCTTCTGGCAGACACTCTGAGTCTTCCCAGCGTGTCTTTCTTTCTTTGGCTTCAGCTAGAGATGCTGCCTCCATATCTTCCCCATCAGTTATGCTTGAGTGGTGGTGGATAGCACTGGCAAGTTCTCAGAAGTCATG
>LOEQ01005053.1:206232-227198 GCA_001685075.1 Bramus lutescens | reverse complement strand
ATTGGGAGCATGGGGACCTTGGGGGAGGGTTGAAGGGGAGAGGGGAGCAGAGAAGAATGTAGAGCTCAATAAAAAAAATCAATAAAAAATATAAAACACACACAAAAAAGTGTTATATAAATAACCTAAGAAACTCAGGTGTAAGAAAAACAGCCACATGAAAGGGAAGTATTAATTAATGGTCCTAGAATTCAATTCTAGGTAAATTCTTAATAGCGTGTACCTTTAAGCCCAAACTTCTTCCCCTCTCTCCTAACAGGGATTTTAGCCTTTAATGCCTCTAACATGGACTCCACATACCAAATTATTTAGCAAACACTCAGAGATGGGTTCATTGCTATAGAATTGCCTCTTAACAGTACCAATTTCATTTCCACTTTAAACCTCAGAACTGGTGATGACTTCTGGCTTCATCAAAACACACTCTGTCGCTTGGAATCAGACAATATCTGAAGCACAGAATCCTCCCTGCTGGCAAGTGAAGATCAGACTGCTGCAGGTTGACTTAGAACTTACTCCCACAATAACCAATCAATGCCCACGATGTTACGGTGCAGCAGTGAAATCCATGTATCAGTGTGGGGCTCTGGCCACACCGTGACTGGGTTTGCTTCTGCGCTTCATGGCTGCCTTTCGTGCTACTGGGCTTTTGAAATGGAGCCAACTCAGGCTAACAGATTTCTTGAGTTTCTGTGTGCAAAGCCGTACACATGTCTGCCGACATGCTACCATGCTTCCCACCATGACAATAATGGACTAAACCTGAACTAAATGTTCTTCATAAGAGTTGCCATGGTCATGGGTCTCGTCACAGTAATAAAACCCTCACTAAGACTTTCACATTTATCTTTATAGAAAACCTGGATGGGCATGTGAGAGCCCGTGTAAGCCTGGACTAGTGCGGAAATGAATACGCCTTCGTGACATTCCAGTTTCCTAGTCACAAGTTTTTAAATGTGGCTGCACCTCACAGACACCCAGAAGCTTTAACACACAGATGTCTAGAAGTTCAGGGCCGTCCTTCTGAGCAGCTCCGCAGTTTTCTGAGTAGCTTTCTGCTTGGGCCACTGGTTCATGAATGAATGGGCTTCTGCACTCTGACAAAAACCCCTACAGCCACAGCTGCTGATGCTCAGTCACCCAGGCTGCATCCGTATATTGTGTTATACCAACAAAGCCGAGCTCCCAGAGCTGTCTCAAGGACAAGCTGCTTTTCATTCTAACGGATACTGGCGCAATTCCCCATTTGCTGTAATTTTACCAGCTAAGAGGAAGGAGGACCTCTTTTATTCGAACCATCTCTCCAAGTGAAACAAAACCTTACCAATACAGAAATGATTTCTCATGTGTGCTAATATTGCCCTGCCTCACACTTGATGTATACCCAGCATGCATTATACAGTGCCACTATCTATCCTGCAAAGTCCCCAAACTGATGTGATGTCCATGAGAAGCCCCTGGATGTTAGCTCTTTAAGCCACAAAAGAGGGTCTGGATGATTTTGAAAAAAGAAAACTTTGTATCTTAAATGAAAAAGTTTTCTGTGCCATTCTGTGTCTGAACAAGAACAATTCTTTTTTTTTTTTTAAATAGGAAAAAAAATGCAAGTTGTTCTTCCCCTTCATTCACAGAAGCCCAGAGGGGGACATTCGACATAAGCAGAGTCACTGTGGTTGTCACATGAAGGGGCCTACAGAGCAGGGTTGCAGTAACAGGCCCCTCTATTTAAAAAGATCCATAGAACAAACACTATACAAAAGACTATCCATAGAACTAAGCTATACAAAAGGCAGTCAAAAACAGGTGCTGGCAAAGATACGGGGAAACTGGGGTATTTGTGGGGGGCTTGCTGTTGTTCACTGTGCGGTTGTTTTGCTTGAGACAGGGTCAAACTTCCAGAGACCCACCTGCCTCTGCCAGGCTCAGATACTCATGTTAAACGACAGTGACACTATGTGATGGTTTATGTGTCATGGAAAACAGTCCAGCAAGTTCTCAAAACAAGAAAGAATTTCATGCTGCCCGACAATTCTAGATAGTCAAGCAAGAGAATGAATATCTATGAGATATATTATTTCTAACAGCCCCAAAATGAAAGCAGCTCCAGAGTCCACCAACTAACCAAGGAATCAACAAAATGTGATGTGACAAGATGGAGCAGAAGGGCAAGAAGTATGTTCCTCAGTACAACACACAAGAAGCTACCCGTTATTTGGTTCCATTACATTCAATGTCCCAAACAGACACATGATTAGACAGACACAAAGTACCAACATGGCTGTCAATGGCGGGCAGTGGGGGGAATTCCTACTGTGTGACTGTGTGTGTGTATGTGTATAGTGTTTTTTTTTCCAGGACGTAACATGCTCCAAAATTCAAATAATTTTTTTTAAAAAAAGTTTTAAAGGAGGTACTTAAATACTTAAACTTTTGGGTTATTTATATAAACTTCTAGAAATCAATACCAAAGAACTAAAAACAGTTGTATATTACAGTTTCCCTAAAGATCATCATTAAGGTAATATTTAGAACTGCAGAAATATTGAGATAAGAGTCGACTATTAAAATCMTATCTGGAAATTATGAACTACAGAACTGTTGCAGAGACCCACAATTACATACTACTCTACTGCCAAAACAAACTAATTGAACATTGGGAGAAATGAAAAATTATTTTCACACAAATGTCTGTATAGCAGCTTTATCACGGTAAGTCAATAACTATGATGTGCTTTAATGGGTGGACAGTTAAACAGCAATATGTCCATGCTATGGAATATTACTTGGGAATTATTTTAAAAGAAGAAAAGGCCTGGGATATTCCCCATGAGTTGTTAGTGTGGTGCCCAAACAATGCAAGCAAGCCATTATTAGTATTGCTCTTGGTTGCCCAACAGCTGGACTGTAAGATATTGCTGAAGTCATGACACACTTTGGTTGCAGGACAATAGAGAAGTCAAGATGGAACTGATCCAAAATTTCTTGCCTGCTGGCTAGCTTTCATCATAGCAGAAGGTGTTTTGAGCCACTGGAGGAGAAACATCAATGGCTTTATCCAGCAGTGAACCTTGAACTGAGAGTACTAACNTATCTGGAAATTATGAACTACAGAACTGTTGCAGAGACCCACAATTACATACTACTCTACTGCCAAAACAAACTAATTGAACATTGGGAGAAATGAAAAATTATTTTCACACAAATGTCTGTATAGCAGCTTTATCACGGTAAGTCAATAACTATGATGTGCTTTAATGGGTGGACAGTTAAACAGCAATATGTCCATGCTATGGAATATTACTTGGGAATTATTTTAAAAGAAGAAAAGGCCTGGGATATTCCCCATGAGTTGTTAGTGTGGTGCCCAAACAATGCAAGCAAGCCATTATTAGTATTGCTCTTGGTTGCCCAACAGCTGGACTGTAAGATATTGCTGAAGTCATGACACACTTTGGTTGCAGGACAATAGAGAAGTCAAGATGGAACTGATCCAAAATTTCTTGCCTGCTGGCTAGCTTTCATCATAGCAGAAGGTGTTTTGAGCCACTGGAGGAGAAACATCAATGGCTTTATCCAGCAGTGAACCTTGAACTGAGAGTACTAACCAGCCTGGCAAACACGGTATGTCTATTGGAAAAACAGTGCAGACAGGTTATGGAGGCAACCAACGACTTTCTGATTGAATGTGTGGGAAATCTGGTCAAAAGCCCATGGTTGGGGTGGGTAATTACGGCCTTGAGAGTGATGGGGGTAAGAATCTGGTACTGTTGTTCTGTTAGACGCACATGTTTTCAAACTGCCTCCTAAATTAATTATACTCATATCCACTGATAAGTGTTAATTATGCTTATCCCCACTGATAAGTGTTAATTATGCTTATATCCTTGGCCAGAGAAGTTTCTTTCTGCAGTCAATGTAGCAGCTGGGTAAGTGCTGAGAATAAAGAACTGTGAGTGCTCAGCCCAAGGTAGGACATTGTCACCCTCTACTGCTCAGGAGACACCATGGAAGAAGGAAAGAAAAGAATGGAAAAGCCAGAGGATGGAAAAGGGTGCTGTGCAATGCTGTCTTCTGGACGTGGTGACTCAGGAGCTCATTGTTGCTATAGTTACCTGCTCAAGACCTGCACAGGGTCAAGTCAACACCAGCAGTCAATGTCCCAGAGGCAGTATTAACTGGACCTGCTGGGTTACAAAAAAAGAAAGGGGCAGGGGGACAAAGAAAATATGAGAGGATAAGAAGGTGAAAGGGGACATGTTGGGAGACACCCAGGGGTAGTGGGAGAGGAGAGTTGGGGGTAAAAAGAATCAAGATACATTGCAATCATGTATAAAACTGTCAAAGAATAAAAGTTTTTAAAAAATGCCTACTGATGTACCAACAACCTAGGTGAACCTTCAGAGACTTAAACCGAGTTGAAGAAGTCGGTCCACTTACATAACATTCTGTAAAGACCAAATTACAGAGCTGGAGAAGAGCCTAGGGGATGCCAAGGGTTAGAGGCAGAGGGAAAAGAGGAGGCAACCAGAGCAAATTTGCACTGATGGTACCATCCTCTGCCAGACTGTACCAAGGTCAATGTCTGCAAGGCATTTTCCCCGAGTAACCAGGTGAAGGAAATCTAGGATCGCTGCTGTGCTCTCTCTTTTATTTTAAATTAAAGTATAATTAGATCATTTACCTCTTCTCTTCACCCTCTCCCATGTGCCCCTGCCCCAGCTCCCTCCATGTATGTTTATGTATTTGTGTGTGTGTGTGTGCTCTCTTTCAGCTGCATATGAATCTACAACTCTCTCAAAAAGCTCAATTTATAAAAACCCATAACTGTTATAAGAAAAACTAACCAGGTCGGGCAATAGTAGCACACACCTTTAATCCCAGCACTTAGGAGGCTGAGGCAGGTGGGTCTCTANGAGTTTGAGGCCAGCCTGGTCTACAAAGTGAGTTCAAGTTCCAGGACAGCCATGGCTTTTACACAGAGGAAGGAAGGGAGGGAGGGAGGACTAACCAACAAGCAAGGCTAAGCATCTATTAAAAACAAAACAAGACAAAACATACACATCCTCTATCTGATTTACATGGTGGTGACTTTAGGGTATAACTAAAAATAAAAAGGTTGTGTGTTGGAAAAGGAAGAGGGTCCTCTAAGCTTTACCCAGAGCTTACACCACCACCCACTCACTGGCATTTCCACTGCTCCACGGCAATTGGATCTAGCTTCATTCAACACTCTGTTCAGACAACGGGGATGGGGAGCTAGCTTCCATCAGCCTTGGTTCTGCTTCACTTCGGGGAGCCTCATGGGCTACTTCCCAAACAGTAAGAAAGTCAGGGAACAAGCAAAGACTCCCTGAGTCAGAGACACACTGTGAACCCAATGACTTCAGTCATCACGTGAAATGCAGGAGCTCATCCCACAGGATTGACTGCAGATGGGCAACCTGGGAGAACTCTGTACCAGCTCCAGGGCTCTGGAGGACAGTGAGTGCAAGCGAGAAGTCTGTCACTTCCTCCCTACGTGGGACACCTCAGCCCCTCCCTCTACTGCAGACTGAACACAGGATCCCACACACAGTAAAAGGTGTCCTACTGCTGAGTTAGTCTCAGCAGCCCCCCACCTTTTTATTTTTAAACAAAAACCCTCCCACAGCGGTTTTATATTGTCAGAGCCTAGATTTTTCTGATAATAAAATGTAAAAGTTCACTGCCTTATAAAAAAATTAAGAACTTTTTTCTATTGTCTGGTTAATTTCTTATCAACCCTACTGAAAATGACAAGAATAAAGTATTTTATCTTGCATGGTGCCACACACCTGTAATCCCAGCACTCAGGGGAAGTGGAGGTAGGTGCTGAGTTCCAGGCAAGCCTGATCTACATAGTGAGCTCCAGGCCAACCACAGGCTACACAGAGACCCTGTCTCAAGCGGGGGAAAAAAAAAAAAAGCAATTTTACATGAGGAGGGGCTCCCGTCACCGTGTGACCTAACTGCCTGCCGCCACCTGGCTCTGCACGGAGGAGCTACTCAATTGGTGCAGCCTCTAAGACTGAGAAGGCTTCTGAAGCAGCCTCTGGAAGCTCCACCTAGATTCAGTCTCTCAGGCAATGCTTTCCTTTCTCCACAGGTGAGCATGGTGCTTACATCCTCACAAGGGTAAAGGCGGAAAGTTGACATCACGCCACATGACTGCATCTGAGGGGAACTTCTAAAGCTTTGTGAAGTCACACCAACAAGAGCCAGTTCTGCGATTGGTTCTGTCAGCCCGGCTCTCCCCAAGCAGCAACATTCACCTCTGAGCTATCAGCAAAACCAAGGAACTTCAGTGATGGCATTAACTTGAAGCCCATTAAGGCTTAACCAATGGGTCCCCACAGGAAAATTAAAGAGACTTGAGGGGAGGGGATCCCATCTGTGTACAGAAGTTGTCAACAGCCTTTCCTAGAGAAATCAATTGGGTAAATTTTAATATAAGATACTGTAAATGCTCTAACACATGCCTTTCCTGGGTATCAGATTTCTTCAGGAGCACAGCACAAGGTGGTGATCAAAAGTTGGCCTTTGTCCTGGAAACTCAGATAGCTAACGGTTGTCCTTATCGACAACATCCTCACTCAGCACAAATTCACAAAGTACAAGACAGACAGACATACACTGAAGGATAAGACTGACTACCTGGCAGGTTACAGAAATAAAACGGTGCATAAATATCCTAGCTGATCTGGAAAAGCTATCACATTTTCCCGTGTACAAAAAGCTGAAAAATCAAAACTGTTAAACTGTGTCTGAAACAGCTTGTCATTCACTCCAGTGCTTTCCGAATGTAGTTCAGCAGGCTGCAAAAGTCTATAGCCATCGCGGGCCGCTGTGATAAATACTCAAGACTAAAAGGCTCGTTAAACTTTTTCTTTCTCATACTTCTGGAGGCTACACTGTCCAGACCTTTTTGTACTACTTTTTTGTTGTTTTGGTTTGTTGAAACAGGGTCTCATTATGTAACTCTGGCTGTCCAGGAACTACGTAGACCAAGATGACCTTGAACTAACTCACAGGAAGTCTCTGCCTTCTGCAGACTGCAATTAAAGGTGTGCGCCACGACACACAGCTCATTTTTTCCTATTTTTAAAGACTTATTTTTAATTATGTATATGCTTATGTGCAGGTAAATACATATGACTACAATGCCCACTGAGGTCAGAGGCTTCAGATCCCCGGGAGCTGGAGTTACAGAGAACTGTGTAACACCTGGTGTGGGCTCTAAGAACTGAACCCTGGACTCCTATAAGAGCAACAAGGGCTCTTAACAACTGAGCTGTCCCCCAAAATTACTGGGTTTTTTTTAAGTACACACAATATCCCCTTTATGTAAAGGTGTATTACAAATATTCATTTATCTTCTGGCTTTTGAAGATGCGGACTGAGCAGGGTGGTGGCACACGCCTTTGATCCCAGCACTAGGGAGGCAGAGGCAGGCTGATTTGTGAGTTTGAGGCCAGCCTGGTCTACAGAGCGAGGCTCCAAAGCTACAGGGAAACCCTTTCTCGAAAAACAAAAACAAACAAAAAGACAATGTGGACTGTTGAAAAAAAAATCTGCAAAGAGAGGGGTCCTATAAAGCAAGAGTAAGTTTGGTCTGTGAGAGAGGGTCATAAATTCATTTTTTAAAAGTCAAATGTTTTGGAACCCTCAATCCTAAGGCGGGAAAAAAAAAGTCAAATGTTCTGTGTGTTTGAGAGGACACCACTCCCCTGGTTGATTTCCTAACTGTGTGCACAGCTCTCTGCAGAAGACAGGCCCTGGTGATTAATAGCCGAGTCAGCCAAATTCTGTTTACGCTCTTAGTTAGCACAGAACTCAAGCAGTATAAAACAGCTTGATTTTTCCAGGCCTTGAGCAGGTGCTGATGAACAGTTAGGGAAATATTTTGATTTGATCACTGAGAAATTGTATACCCCTGTGAGCGGACACACCCTGAAGTGTCCTCAACCTGTCACACACAGACTAAGATTTGGGACACAACAGCTTCAATTTAGAATCACCTAACACCTACCTGGGTCATAATGGCCTCATGGTGACAAGCGGCCTTCTGTCTGAGATCTGTGTCACTGGAGGAAACTGTCTGGCAAGTAGGGAGAAGTTGTTCTGAGTTTAACAGGATGAAGGGGCATGAACTCTGGCCCAATTTGTCTGACCATCAAATAAATCCTGCATTATTACAGACTGTAATGCTTCACTAATGAGTTAAGAAAATTTCAGTATGAAGCCTGAATGCTCTCCCTTTGATGACTCCAGCTTCAGGATGGGACCATTAGTAACAGAACCACACCAATGACCATCCCAGAAGTAGCCACCACTGTGTACTTAGGACTAAGAACCATACCACGCAAACTGTTCAATGTAATCTTCCCAATAGTCCCTAAAGGGTTATTTTCTTATTTACAGACGTGGAGACTAACACACAGAAACCACAGAGTCTGTACCAAGTGGAAAACAGATCCAAGTCTTGCTGCTGAGCTTTTAACTGCCACTAAAATTAGAGCGGGTTTAATCTGGTCTGCCAGAAAAGCAAGAGAGAGCATCAAACTAGCAACCTGTGGACACCTGCGACCAACTACCGGCTCTAAGGCGTAGGGTAAAGTTTGGGAAGAGTGCTTTCTATACGGGGCAACCTGATCCCAAGACAGTGGTTCTGAAAGATGTCAGAGAACCGGCCTTTGGAGACAAGCTCGGTGGCACATACACTCCCTCTTCACTTCAAGTTTCTATTCTTAAAGCATCAGACTGACTTTGGTACCTTGGAGGCAGCAGGAGTTTGGTACCTGGGCAGCAGGCCTGCTTCGAAATGGTGGGTGTTGTGCAGTAATGATGTGATTCTAGCGAGGCTTTGCCTAAGGGTCTCGAGGAAGTTCTCATTTGTCTTAATGGACTCTAGGACATAAGGATGTCCACTGTGCTCAGCATGCAGGACTGAGAACCAGGATGAGCCACCAGCCTCTCCTATGTTCCTTTAATATACTTTACACAGGGGCTGGAGAGCTGGCTCAGCGGTGGAGAGCACCGGCTGCTCTTGGAGAGGACTTGGGTCCCATTCCCAGTACCCACATGGTGGCTCACAAGCCTCTGGAGCTGGAGGTCCAGCGGAACCAACACTCTCTTCTGGCTTTTGTGGGCACTATATACACATGGTGCACACATATACACACAGGCAGAACACCCATACACACAAAATAAAAATAAAGTGTGGTATGAAGAACATAGACTCATTATAAAACTATCTAGGGGAACTAATTATACTAATCTATGTAATTAAAATACACATCTAAAATGTGTATTAAGTGCTTAAGGGCAATAAAAAGGCCTATGAGGAGTCTGAGATAATTATCTTGCCATAGGTTAAGATAAAAAGTAGAGGAACAGGTGACAGTTAAGTTTTTAAACAACTTTTTCAGAATACATTTCTGTATTTATTGGTGTTGTGTGTGCACACATTGACTAGTTACTGACTTCCACTATGTGGGTCCAGGGAATGGAACTCTGGGCACCTAGCATGAGGCAGGCACCCCCACCGAGTTCATCTCCAGCACACTAAGGTGGTTTTTCATGTGTCTTCATCTCCCAGGCCAGCTGCAAATAATGAGACAGCTTAAAGAACTTTCAGTGGAATGTGCAACAGACAGGCCGACGGAGACAGTGTCTCCCGAGTTGGTAAAACAGGTTAACTTGAGGCCAAAGACGACTGGGGACAGCGATACCCTGGCCCCTGCAGACTAAAGCGAGGTAGACACGCACAGTACTAAATGTCACTGGTTTTGGCAGCACTGGCCCCATGCTCAAGCCTACTTTCCAACTAATGAGGATGTCCTATCCCACCGTTAAATTCTCCCAAGGGGGTCAATGTATAAACGTGTCCTCCAAAATGCCACCTGCCAATCACATACTACTCAGTAACTTCAAGTGTCCAAGTCTACACGTGTCTGTTTAGTTGGACACAGTGGCTTATACCTTTCATCTCAGCACTTGGAGACAGAGCCAGGCGGATCTCGAAAAGTTCTTGTCAGCCACATAGTGAGTTCCAGGCCAGTAAGAGATACACAGTTAAGACCCTGTCTTGGGGGCCAGGGGAGGAGTACCCATATTTATCTCAGGGGATGATGAAGCTGGGGTGCCATCTGGGTTGTTTTTCAAATACTGACTATTCAAAAGTGCTGTTCTTGATGGAGTGACCTAGGCAAGCTTTCAACTGCCCAGCACAGCAGGGAACATGCACCAGGTGAGCGGTAAGAAGTGCACAGGCACCCAGCAAGACAGAGAACAGGGTAAAGGCTGCTGTGCAGAGGCAGGGAGCCAGGCCTGGGGCATTGTGGGCATTCACCAGAGCTTCCCCTGCCACTTGAGATGCTGGCAGGTGAGAACAGGCAGAAGCAGTTCCCATGGTATGCAGGCTGCTGTGTTCTAAGTACACAGTGGTGGGGCCTGCGACATTGCTGATTCTGCCTCAGCCTTGTAACTGCCACGTGTTGAATCTGCTTCACCAGAAAGCCAAGTCGGCAATGATTAAAGCAGGGCATTAAAACATGAGGACATGCTTAAATATTTGTTCAGTGAATTCATTCCAGGCAGTGCACCCAAGAAGACCTTAAGTGGCACTTGGCCAAGTCAGTAAGAACTTTATAGTACAGAAGAGCCTTAAGACAGAGTGCTTGGTGGGTATCTAAAGCAGAGGGCACAGCATGGGAAAAGCCACCGAGGCATGAGAGGAAACAGTAGCGTTGGGGCATTGGTAGGTCGGGGCCCAGTGATGTTACCTCTCCAGAACTTTGTAGAACCCAAGTCTTCCCATCTGTGTCACCATCACCAGACTACTTTCTCTTCTTTGTTTGTTCTACTATGTTGCCCTTACTGCCCTGGAATTTTCTATGTACAACAGGGTGGTCTTTGCCTCCCAAGTGGTGGGATTAAAGGCTTGTGTGATGGGCACATCAACCATTGTCACATGAACTCTAAGGTGGCTCCAGACATCCTTTTTATTGTTATTATTACTATCATTGTTATTATTCCTCTTTGAGAACGGCTTGCTACGTGCCCAGACTGGCACTGAATTCACAATCATTATGCCCCGTTCATCCTGTGTGCAGGGATTATAAAATGTACCATTACCATACCCACTCTAGATGTCTATTCTTGCGCTCTCCTACCCATCAACATATTGTTCCAGTGAGTTCTTTCTACATTATCCACCCACACTGATAGGACTGCTCCTGCCTATAGCCTTTTGTTCTCCTGATCTGTGGACAGTGAGTGAGTCTATACTTCTCTTTGGGCACAGAGGCTCCTCTGAGATCCGGCTAACGCCAGCTTCCCAGTCCAATTTCTGTCCCCAAAACTATCAGCAGCACTGTCTCCTTTTCACCGGCTGTGCACCCTTTCCTTAGGCAGATCCTAGGAGCCCTGACAAGTCTTTCAGATGCCCTGCTTTACTCCCATCTACACTTCTGGGCAAAGAACGTACACCACACAGTATATACCCCTGGGGACTCCTCCCAAAAGCCCCAGCTTAGGTTAGGTCCACACTGTCTAATCATACATTAGACACCAACTACTGGGCAAGAAGGCAAAGGCTGTGGCTATCATCTGATCTACCATGAGCACACAAAGGATGCCCAATACATTCCTATGGGATGAACAATAAGCTGCAGAGTAACACCAGAAAGCAGACTGGGAACACAACAAGGTTGATTAGTTGGCCAAAGGCACCAGCAGCTATGGCTGCTGACTCAATTTTCCTTGCTTTCATCAGAGTAGGCAGAAAATAATTTCAGGTCTGCTGGCCACTGAACTGCTTCCAACTGATTGAGAAGCCCTCCAAGCAGGGACACTGCATTGTCACCCAACCTTCCCATGGTGCTGCCTTTAAACCTTGGGGTGCTCATCTGTGCACAGCAGAAGAGAACACCCCAGTTTAGGTGAGCTTATGGTTCCACAGGCATTCTAACTCAGGATTCCACTATTCATTCTGAAACTGGATACCCCTCTCTCTTTAAACACTAATTCCTAGCCAGCCTGTCCCCTCCCGGCTCTCCAGTCTGCTTTGAGGAATGTCTCCACAAAACCCACACCTTCGGTCCCGCCCATTCCAGCTTTGTTTTTCTAGTCAGGCTGGATCCTAGCTAGCCATTCCTGGAAGACTCTTGGCAACACACCCATGGGGCCCGACTCCCAGGAGAAATAACGAGCAGAACCATATTTCTGCCAAATTCAGGGTTCATGTGAATAGAACTCTGTCTTCAAATATCGCTCCACACGACAGAGGAGAGGAGCCGCAGAAACACCGTGCATTGTATGAATGCATCAGTAGGCAAGTCTGCAGATACACGAATGGAGGCAAGTGAGGTGGTCGGGGTGGTGCGTAGAGGGGGAAGAGCCGTGGTACAAGCTCTCCTTTGGGAACAAGACAGTCGTGTCTACGGAACACCGAGGATACACCAAATCCCTATACTAAAACTTCAGACCCTATAATTGTTTATTATGTAAATCTCAGGAGAAATTCACATATCTAAAAAAATTCACTCTTCCCCACTCAAGTGATTAAGACGACCTTTTTATTTTTAACAGACATAGTCACTACACACTTACAAGGTGCAGTGTGACATTCTGTACACATAAGCAACATGTGATGGCAGTCATGGTAACTGCATGCATCATCCAGGATGCGCCACTTCTCCACACTAGAACAGCCCAACTCTCGGTAGTTACTTTTATGTATGTCACTGTTGTCAACCGCGGTTTTAGCTTCCTGGGCTATACCTGAGAACATACGGCAGTTGCCTTTCTGGGCCTGACTTAACTCCTCTTAGCATAATGTCCTCCAGTTCTATCCACGTTACAAAGAGGCTAAGCAGTATTGCACTGCACACATGCATCTTATTTTCTTTATTCATTACTCGGCTGATGGACAGTTTGGTTATTTCTACTTCCTGGCTTTTATGGATCATGTAGCAATAAACCCACAAGTACAGGCTCTCTTCAGCATACTGATCTCCTTGCTCTGGGACCATCAGTGCGCAACAGTGTTTCATGGTCTTTTCATCCCTCTACTTTTGTCTGGATTCTTTCCCTTTCAAGAAGAATTTATTCATACCCCATTTCCCACGTCACTTCTCCAAAAGCGAGGCTGACCCTGCCCAACCTTAACAGTCACCCCCCTAAACCGTTTGCTCACCAACGCTCATTTGTCAAAGTTCGTAATCTGACTTGCTTTTAATTTCCTGTCTCCACAGTTCCATGCTCCTCAATACGGCAGACTAGACAGTAAAACATACCTGATACGGTACATCTGAGGTGGGCAGGCGAGTGGACAGGACGAGCCTGAGGTCAGCGGTGAGACAAGGAAACATCATAAAGAGTTGCTGTTAGGGACAACCAGGAAAACTGAAGAAAACACTTCATGAGGGACTGTCCCAAGTACAGAGAGCTCAAGCACTCGACGAGAGCCAGATTTCTCTCTTTAAAAAGGCAGAAATGTGCACTTCAGCACATGAGCTACCCAGCTCGGCCCTTTCTGCAAGGACAACATGTATTTGTGAATCATTCCTTATTTTTATTAATTCTCTTTTCAAAAAGTGGGCAAGCAATCTGACTAGACATTTCTCAAAAGAAAATGGCAAAGAAATATTTGAAAAAGCACCGGGTATCAACAGGGACACTGAGAAATCACTTCCTGCCAATTAGAACGGCTATGATTAAAAAGACGAAAGAAAGACGAGTGGGGAGAACGGAAAGGGAACACTACCACTCTTGGTAGGAATGTAGATAAGGCTGTCACCAATAGAAAACAGCAAGGAAGAAGTACCTCAAAAAACTAAACTCAGAACTACTATTATGAGCCAGCCAACCCATTCCTGGGCATATCTCCAATGTCTCCGAAGGCAATGAGATAATAAGGCCAAAGGGCTAGGAACTTGCCCTGTCACGGAGCATTCAGACTCTGCATGCAGGATGGCCTAGGCTACATCCTAAGCATGCACGCAGGCACACAGGCACACACACACACACAGGCACACACACACACACACACAGAGAGAGAGAGAGAATTACAAGACAAGAAACCAGTAAATCCAAGAGATACCAGAAACACACACGCTTACAAGAACACATTCCACAAGAGCTAAGATGGAGAATCACCTGAAATGCATACAAATCCCAGTAGACAGATGATAAGTGGACGAAAGCAAAACGGTTCACATACACAATGGGATATGACCATGCTACAAGCAAGGAATGAAATCTAGGCATTTGGGGCAACATGGGTGGAAATGGAACACATAAACCACTCAGACAGATACCTAGTGTTTTCATTTGTGGGATTTTAAATGTTAATCCCATAGAAAAAGAAAGTTAGGAGGGTGGGGCGTGGGGAGTGGATGAACTCCTATGGACACTGTTGGCAGAGTACAGCCATGTCTAGGAGGACGATCCCTCCCACCGTGGGAACGACAAGGCCTCCCACTGGTCCTAGTATGGATGCTGACAGTGCTGCAGAAAGCATCAACCATGACTTCCTCCTACAAAACCAGTACTGCCTGAGACTGCTCCCTTCCAGAGAGCAGCTGAGTTTCGGGGCTGCCGAGGGTCTCCATCAAAATTCATGTCCCACCTAACTAATTCCAGCTTTATGGACGTGTGTGTCTGTCATTTCTTTATTCCCTATTTTCATTCCTTGGTGCCCCCATCCTTCAGGTGTAGCAGGGGAAGAGGGGATAGAAATAAATGGGATTCTAGGCATCAAAGTGCAGTCTGGTGGGAGAATGACCTCTAGTGCTCTGTAGCACGGCGGGATGGCTGAAACTTAAAACAATTTAGATATATTTTAGAGTAACTAGAAGAGTCTGAATGTCCCTGATACCATTTGATTACATTTGTATGCATATATCAAATGCCTACAGTATACTTTCTAAATTATACAATAATTATTAATTAAAACTTTAGAAAAGAACTAACCAGATACTCTTTGGCAACTTCATTAAAAAACAAAATAACAGGCTGAAAAGACTGCTTAGTAGTTAAGAGCACTGGCTGCTCTTCCAGAGGACCCAAGTTCAATTCGCAGCACCCACACGGCAACTTACAACTGTTTGTAATTCTAGTTCCAGGAGATCTGACACCTTCACACCAATGCACATAAAATAAAGTGAAATAAAAAACAAAACAAAAAAACAGGCCTTGCTGGCATAGGGTCCCTGAGGAAGAGCATTATGTAGTAGTTTCCTTGATACTGAATTATTCCCTCCTACCAGGAAGCTTAAGACAGGAAGTCCCTGAAACTGACAGGATTCACTAGATTCCTCCCTCCTCAAGAGTCAAAACAATAACCACTCTCAGGAGCCAAGCTCAAAGGAGACTTTAAGACAAGCTCAACCACATGGAAGAAGTAGAGATCAGTGAGCTGCCTGGAAGGGTTCAGACCAGCTAAGTCATCTGGGAAGGACAATCTCCAACACGCTGAGCTGACTGCAGGCTGAGCATGCTCCGGTTTCCAGCTTTTAGGTGCTGTCACCCGTGCTGAAGTAGTTTTGGTGATAGAGCTGTCTCTGAGTCATTTCTGCCCCTGTAAGTAACCAAATAAACTCTAAGCAAGTTGGACTTTGGTGGTAACTGTACTTTGGTCTGTCCTGGTGTCCCGTGTGTGTGTGTGTGTGTGTGTGTGTTTGTGTGTGTGTGTGTGTGTGTGCGTGTGTGTATGTGTATGCATGCGCACATGCTCATTCATGACCATGCACTTCATAGCATCTCCCCAGGAAATCTGTCACACCACACAGAGGCAGGCAGATCTGTCTCAAAAATAAAACAAAAATCATTAAAAATAAAAGTAAAAATCCCTTCCTCAGTCACATCAGTCACCTTTCAAGTCTCTGTGACAACACAGAGCAGGAGACTGTGCAAATGTAACAAACAGAAAAGCCAGCAACTAGAAACTGTAACTCACTGTGCTGGGGCCTGATTCAGCACAGAAGCAGACAGACTTGCAAGAATGACTAGGATCTAGAGACTACACATTGTAGAAAACAAGGGTTAAAAAGCTACACAAGTCTTTGTAGTAAAACAAAGGCACTCTCCAATGTCAACAGTAAAAGCCCGAATCAAAGAGAAATTACGTATTTTTAAGCAATTTCTAGCCAACTTCAAGGTCCAAAGATTGTAAAACAAAGATATCCCATGGGAAGGGATAAACTAAAACATAAAAATAAAATTAATCAAAAAAAAACCTATTACTGCTACAATGACATTATTCTCTCTTTGGCTTTTAGACAGGGTTTTTCTATGTATCCCTGGCTGACCTCACACTCATAGAGATCTACCTACCTCGGCATCCCGACCGATTAAAAAGTGCACCCCAACACACACATATCACCATGACCTTAATCTTATTTGCTCCTTTCTTCTCAGATTTTCCCGCACTTACCCAACAATGTAGGGGAGAGGGAGAAAAGGAAGAAAGAGGAGGACAAGGAAGGGAGAGGGAGGGAGAGGAGGGGAAAGAGAGAAAGGGGGAAGGAAAAACTGGGAGTGGAGAAGAAAGACATGACACTTCCAAACTAAGACTTTGCAAGTGCCATTCCACCTCCCGGGCATGCTCTCCTGGCTTGGGAAGGTATTCCTCTGCAAGACTGCAGTGTCATGAGAGCAAAACTCTGTGCATCCAAGAGCACACACTCCCTGCTGTGCTGGGCACAGCATATCCCTTGTGTTGTGAACAAGAGCTCGGAACATTTACCACCAGGGCACAAAACCAACATCTGTGAGATTCTCAACACGAGGTGTTTTCTCTTGGCTTTCTTACTTTGGCAAATAGTACAGAGTGATGCCTATTAGCCAGGTACATTATCTTATTAAAGGAAAACAACGATCTGAAGATAGAAGAAAAAGCTTGACTGTTCACAGAGAACAATACAGCAGACATACTGGCAGTGAAGAGCAGGGCCTCCTTGCATCCTAGCTCAGCCTGGCTGTGCTCAGTCTGTGCTTGCAGCATGGCTGCGGGGAGGGAGTCTGTCTCATGGGGATACTGATTACTGTAAATGACAGCCCACTGTCTACAACATATAAATCTATTTAAGCAAGTAAAAAGGCAGAAGAAAGAGAGCAGAAAGTTTGGCTCATCACCTAAAAATAAACTGGCTCTCATTTCAATCCCGTTTCCCTTCCCGGAGAATAAAACAGAAGTAACGATGATTGCAATTAAAGTGATTTTCACGTGTGGCATATGCAACTACTTTATTAATAACGTCTCCAGATAGGTGGAAAGGCAATGCAGTGCCAGAGAAAATAGCTCCCATGCCAAAACACTCTACAGTCGCTCTGGAGTGGAGTGGCTTCTTCCCTCATTTCTTGGGCAACACCGCAGTTTTATTCGTTACATCAACTTAATTATGAAAAAGAAAGGGATTTAGAAACCAAGAATTTAAAAACTGAAGACAAAATGTGGTAACAAGTAGCATCCACCTCCCTCGGAGCACAAGTCATCAAGCCCTGATTTCTTTCCTCCAGGACTCCAATGGTAAGATTCAATAATGTTGAGCCCAGAGGGCAGAGCCTGTGACCTTGAGCTACTCAGAGAGGGAACAACCAAAGCCTGGGGTGGCTTCTGGGAAAACTGTGCAAGCATAAGGAACACTAAACAAAAGCAGCAAAGAGCCACAGAACTGCCGTGTTTTTTTTTTATTTTAACTTTCTAATTAAGTTGCATTTACTTACTTTCGTACTAAAAAAAAATGGGGTACTGTCATAAGAAGCGAGGCTGAGGCGCAGATGTGGCCTGGTATCTAAGCAACACAGGCTTTTGTCTCTGACCCCGGGTGGCCTTGGCCGGCCCACTGCATTGGCAGCTGCAGTTTCAGGCTCAAGATGGCTCCAGCAGAAGGACCAGGGTCTTCCTAAGCCGGGAGAGTACAAAGGCAGGCAGACCAGCTTCCGCAGCCAGACTACCGTCAACTGTCGCAGAACACAGGCTTAGGCCTTTAGGAAACTGAGAAGGCCAAGCGCATGTCCAGGAATCGCAGGTGAGAACTTGGAGGTGACCCAGGGGCCTTTGGATGAGGTGAGGATGTAAGTGGAGAGACATGTGGAAAGCACCTGAAACAGAATGGAGTCAGCTCCTTCCACTAGCAAGGATAGGGTTTCTACATCATTTGAGAGGGATGAGCAAGAAGCTTCACTGACCTGAGTCGGGCTGGGGGTGGGGGTGGGGTTGTCAGGCCAGCCTTTAAACATAGGCATTAGATTTCACAGGCTGCAGTCAAATTCATGCAGCCTGCAAAGTCACTGACTAAAAGGCTCAGAACATCCGTTATTTGGCCTATCTACAGACAGTATGCTCAGCACAAACGGTAAGCTGTAATCTTATTTGTTCAAGTGATTCCGGGTCACAATGACGGGACAGGCAATTTCTTCCCTGGTCAGAGACAGGGCTGGATCTAGATGGGAGCTTCTCAACCTGTGAACAGAGAGGCCCCTTTGAGGGTCGCATATCAGATATTCTGTCTATCAGATATTTATATTATGATTCATAACAGCAGCAGAATTACAGTTACAAAGTAGCACTGAAGGGTCGCAGCACTAGGAAGGCTGAGAACCACTGATGTAGATGGTGGTGAAGATGCATCTGGAGCGTGAGGCAGAAGAGGAAGTATTTCCCAGAGGTCTGCTATCATGGCGTGGGGGAAACTCTGCTCTGGCGGGACCTGAGTTCTATACCTGTGTAACTAACTCAGGATTACAGGATGCTGAATTGAGGGCTCAAGACTGGAAAAACGGGTGAGGACCCAGTGTGACAGAACCTAACAAAGACTGGAGCGCATCAAGGGCACAGACCTTCAGGGAATACACGGCTCTGGCCTTCAAGATTCATGGGCAATAAAGAAACAGACTGACAGAGGGGTGAAGCTGTCTCAGGACGGAGTCAAGCTACTGGACACTCAGCGAAACCCAAGCCCAAGCCTCCTGCTTCTACTCCCTACTGTGGACAGGGGCTGGAGCTGCTGCAGGAGATAGACAACACAGTTTTCTATTGAGTCAGGAGGGCATAGGCTTGAGAAAGTCTTCAAATGTATATGAAAGCAATGACCGGCCCAGGCTTGAGAATGTCTTCAAATGTATCTGAAAGCAATGACCGTCAAGATCTGATAAAGATTTCAGCACTATGGCTCTATACTATTCTCACTTTTAGTTTAAGTCTGGCCCAAATTTGGGGTTTTGATTTTAATAGAGAATAAATAAAATGTTCAAATTTATAAAAAGGGGAGGTATAATGCAAATTATAACACAAATAATTTAGACTAAGCACTGGGAAGAAGGGGGAGAGGTGGTTAGCGCATATACAATCAATCACCCATCACAACAAGCAATCGCTCCTTCTATAAATAACGTTTAGAGTGGAATTGTACATCTCAAAACAACAATAATGGCCACACACATCTCAAGCTAACCACATCTTTTTACTGTATTCGGGCCAGGATGGGTGACTGGCTTAAACTAGAGGCAACACACTGAGTACCGGAGTCATGAAAAAGTAACAGTAAAGGCTTCCGAATACAAAAGGACTAAAAACTAATTCCATATCAAATGTGTAATGAGTCCAAGGTGCTTCTGCCTGGCCCCCGCCCCCTTACTCCAGGACCCTGGCCCACAGTCTTGGTTTTGAACACACGTGAAGGCTGCACAGCCCACATCATCGTGCCTTACAACCACAACCCATGCTGCCTGAAAGCCCTCGGAGCAAGACTACGGCACATGACCAACTGCAATTCTGCGGTACAGTCTTCTGCTCTTCGGGAAATGTAACAGTTTACTTGGGAAAAACAAAGATGTTTACTATTTACCCAGTCTCACCCTCAGCCTGGAAATCCTGGTATGTCTTTGGAGTCTATGGCTTTCCTATGCTTGATTGTAAAAACTGCTGCTGAAGCTGCTGACGTGGATTTCATTAAAACCAAAAATTGCTGAATGAATTTTGGCTTAGGATTAGGACAGATTTCCAACAATTTCCAAAGGGGGTCCCTAAATTAACTTCTGCCATTTTGTACGACATATTTATGCAAAGGAGAATTCTCAGTATTGATGATGTCGCAATGAAATCAATCAACTCCGAAGAACACTGAAATTGCTCTACAGCTGGTGCTGTTAGGGCACATCCTGGTTTCCAAGGGCACCCACAGTTCCTGGTGGTACCCAGTATCACTACAGCCTAGAACTGAGGGCACAGTCTCCCACGCTGCTCTCCATACAGGAAGCCCCCCGCCCCAGTAGGCCCTCACCACTCAAGATTCGGATGAAAAGCTACCTACCTCCTAAGTCTAACATGCCAGAAACGAAATCTGCTTCTTCAAAATCCCACAGAAGCTCCAAGTGGTAGATTCCTCCTGTAGATCCTAGGCAGAGGCAGGGAGACGTAGTTCCAGGCCAGTCAGGGCTACACAGAGACCCAATTTCAAAAATACCAACTGAAGGTCAGAGAATCGCTTAGTGGGTAAAGTGACAACCTGAGTAAAACCTCTGGAAAGCCCCCTCTTTCCCTGCCCCCTCTCTCATTCCCTCCTTCTCTCCCTCCCTCTCTCTCCAAATGTAAAAACAGCCTAGCCTAGGACCCTGCTCTAGCAGCTAGGATCACTTCTGGCTGACTCTGATTAACGCAGCCCTCACTCCTCATTGGGGAAGTCTCTCTTTGTAATGGATGGAGGTTAAATACAGAGAGCCACACTGATCAAAGTACAAAGAGTAGCTGACTATGTTGTCTCGGCCCTGAACAGGACATCTATATCACCTCTCCCTCAAAGGCTCCGGGAACGGCACAGGTCAGCGGTTGGGTGGCCGAAAAGCAGGACCTTCTGGACATAAGGACCTTGTGCTCGCGAAATCACACAGCTGTGGCAGCCTGAAGGTGATTGAGTCATCCAACATCCCAGCATGAGTGTGTG
>LOEQ01005053.1:131732-142177 GCA_001685075.1 Bramus lutescens | reverse complement strand
CAGGGATACAAGAAACATACCTAAACATAATTAAGGCAATATACAGCAAGCCAATAGCCAATATCAAACTAAGTGGAGAGAAACTCCCAGCAATTCCACTGAAATCAGGAATGAGACAAGGTTGTCCACTCTCCCCATATCTATTCAATATAGTTCTTGAGGTCCTACCTAGAGCAATAAGACAACAAAAGGAGATCAAGGGGATACAAATTGGAAAAGAAGTCAAACTCTCACTATTTGCTGATGATATGATAGTTTACGTAAGTGATCCCAAAAATTCTGCAAAGAAACTTCTACAACTCATAAACACTTGGCTTGGTACCTTTTATCAATGAGGCATTCTCATCTTGTGTCCTCTGAGTCTGGGTTACAACTACAGACTGAGCCTTTCCTTTTCCCAGAATTCTCCTGTTCTTGTCTCTCTGCCTATATTTCCTATCTGGTTACTGACTAATCAGCATTTTATTAAACTAGTACATGTAACAAATCTTTACAGGGTGCAAGACCATTGTCCCACAGCATAGATGCACTATTTTTACGGACTTTTTTTTTTTATCACTTTGAGATTTTGTGGGCAGGGGATGTTGATATAGCTTTAATGTCATATTTTAGATAGCTGACTGATTTTTAAAAATAATTGTACATCTGTGTTCCAGCTTTCTATATGGAAGTTCTAGAATTCGGAAAAGAACTGTTTAGGAGGGAGGGAGATGGGAGGAGAGAGAGAGAGAGAAAGAGAGGGAGGGAGAGAGAGAGAGAGAGAATTCAAGAACAACATCTCTGAGATGGTGTGAGCGCACAGGATGAGGAATATTTATTAACAAGTATTAAAAGCTAATATCTGCTAGGAGTATATCAGGTACCAATATTCTAGATGCCAGTCAGAAATGAAATAATTCCATCCTCTGAAAGGAATCCTTCCCTGCTTCAGTCAGCACCTGTATAGGAACCACTGAAAGCACAGGCTGTGCTTCAGCTAACTGGTTCTACCCAGCTGAAAGCAAAAAGTGCCATTGCCAAGTAGATCTGTGTGGAAACTGGACACTCACTGAATTACGTGAAGATTCTTTCTTGTCTAGTGGGACATGTCTGTGGACCTGCTTGCCCTCCCCCAAAACTTTGTACTCCCTTAGCATGCTCACAGAGACCCACCCCACACCTCTTTACTACACATAGAACTCCAGGAACTTTCCTTCCCGAGGATCTCTTTCATCCACTTCCTTTAGTAATCGCTGTAATGGCCACTAGCTTTCTTTTACCGTCTCATGACAACTCAGTGACTTAGGTTCTGAACATCCTCTCATCTTAGTCTTGAAACTGAAACTCAGATCTGCCTTCTCAAAGTTATGCTGCTATCTACGTCCACACTCTGAATTAGAATTTGGTGTCAAACTGGTAGGACGCCATCGGTGTCTGCTGTGACCTAAATGCGTGCTCAAATGAGCGAGCAGAGACCAAGTTCCAAGTGCAACAGAGCTGGAAGCTGGAACCTTGGGAAAGGTTGTAAGGCTGCAGGGCTCAAGGTTGTGGATTGTGAAAGAGTCTGACAGAGAAAGGGTTAACCTCTTGCTCCTTCACTTTCTGACAAGTGAGACCACTGCAGCGCCCTCTCCGAAGGATGCAGTCCAGAGCACCCTCTTGGAATGGAAGTAGCCCTCAGCAGGTTCCTGCATCTTCATCTTGATCTTCCAGCTTCCAGAACTGTGAAGCATATATTTCTGTTCCTCATGCTGCTGCGTATGTAGTGCTCTGGTAGAAATTAAGAGGTCAACACCAAAGGCAGACAGCTAGGGAAGGTATCAGCAGCAGCAGCAATGGAAGTGTGATGAACATTGAACGCAGAGAACGGACGCAAACCCAAAACTGGCAGAAGAGGCAGAGAGAGGAGTACAATTCTATTTGCCTTGCTTACTTGGCTCCAATTGCCAGAGGCAAAAGAGGTCATTGTTCCTCTTTCCCCTCAGGACTTATTGTCCCAGATGCCAGATGAAAGTGGTATTTGTTTGAACCAAGATCACCCTTTAACCTGCCATTAGGTGACCCTGTCTAGAGGTCACTCTTCAGCCCACATGTCTTGGCTAGGATTCTGGTAGCTGTCCTGGTGAACAGCTAATTTGCTGACGGCTAAGATCTGTGAGAGCAGCCAGAGAAATCAGTCCTATTAATTATGAAACAATGTAGATGAGCGAGATAGAAGATGCTAATAACAGACTGTGTGTTGTGAAATGACTGTGAGCTTTATTCTGTCTGACGCACAGTCAATAAAGGCTCATCAACAGTAGGTCCTAGGTTATCAGCCAGAACTTCATCCTGAGCCAGTCCCGTGAAGGTAGGAGAACATGATTTCATACTTTAGCTTGTCTCAGAAGCTCTTGGGAGGCAGAGGCAGATGGACTTATGTGAGTTTGAGGCCAGCCTGGACTACAAAGTGAGTTCCAGGCCAGTCAGGGCAGTTACAGAGAGAAATCCTGTTTTGAAAAAACAAACAAATAAATGTCAAAACAGTCAAAGTTCCACATTATATATTCACCACTGACCTGACTCAGTTTTCTGAGGTAAGTGGAATCGGCTTTATTATCTTCCTCTCTATACACTATCATAAGGGTGAATTGCAGCATATCTGAATCAGGGAGGATGGATGCCAGTACTCAGTGAGTCATGCAAGCCAATTTAATAAATCCCCTTTATAATAATCTTCCTATTCATTCTGTTCCCAGAAGATGCTGACTATCACAGATGTTAATGCAAAAAAATAGTCAGGAAGGGAATTTAAATTGTTAAAAACAAACAGATTGTGAAAGCAGAAAAAAAAACTATTAGAAGTCTCTTAATACAAAATCTCCATGGATGAAACAGCTTTTCTTATGGCTGAACAAGTTTCATTTCAACTTCACACTTTGCTTCTAAATCTTAAATGTAAATTCATAGTAAGACTGAATCCCTGAAGAGTGATTCACACCATCCTGGCACACAGCTCTAGACTGGAGGAGTCATACCATCCCAGCACACACCCCCAGACTGGAGGAGTCACACCATCCCACTCACATCTCTGGACTGGAGGAGTCACACCATCCTGGCACACAGCTCTGGACTGTGGGAGTCACACCATCCTGGCACACACCCCTAGATTAGAGGAGTCACATCATCCCAGCACACACCCACAGATTGGAGGAGTCACACAGTCCCGCACACATCTCTGGACTGGAGGAGTCACACCATCCAGGCACACACCCCTAGATTAGAGGAGTTACACCATCCCGCACACAGCTCTAGACTGTGATCAGCCTAGAAGTAAAATATAGAACAATGGAGGCTTGGAATGAAAAGTGGATTGTTTGTCTGTTACTCTCATATTTGCCTTTTATCTCAGCTTGGATTACGTGGTAAAGTTTTATCTGCTGTCTATTCTAGGACCCTCTGGTGCTCTTCCACCTGTCTCAGTCCCAGTACTGGCATCTGTTCTCCCTGATTCAGATATGCAGTTCACTCTTGAGATGCTAAAGCTCCATTCCACTATCTCAGGGTGCTGAGCTAGGTCAGACCCTAGCAAGAAGGTGCTTAGTATTATTGAACGATATAAAGCATCACGGGTGTAAAGGACTCTTTGGGAGGACTTCTGAACACTGAAGGCTCTCCAAGAATCCTCCAGGTCCTTGTGCTGGGGAATACTATTTTAAGGTGTGTGACTTTTGTTTATGTTGCATTTGTTCTAGTCTGTGAAGCTGTGATTCCTTGCCTGTCTAAAACACCTAATGGTCCTAATAAAGAACTGGCCAACAGTGAGGCAAGAGCAAGGATAGGAGGGGCTGGCAGGCAGAGAGGATAAATAGAAGAAGGAACGACGACAAGAAGGCACAACAAGGAGGGAAGGAGGGTGTCAGCGGCCAGCCACGCAGCTACACAGCCAGCAACAGAGTAAGAGTGAAAGGAAGATTTACAGAAGAGGAAAAAGCCCAGAGGCAAAAGGCCATTAAGAATAATTTAAATTAAGAGAACCTGGCCAAAAAAAACAAGCCAAGCTAAGGCTAGGCATTCATAACTAAGAATAAGCCTCCATGTGTGATTTATTTGGGAGCTGGTGGTGGGTGCCCCCAAAAAGCCAGAAGAGTAAAACATCACAACAGCACCCTTGTATCAGATTGAGACTGTGGAGGTATTGAGCCTTGTGTTAGGAATGGCTGGTTATGGTTCTCAGCATTTCTAAAGTGCTGGCAGTCATTATCAGATCTTATATCTTTGCTTTTGAGAGAAAGTGCCAGCCATTCTAGGGAGGTTTTTCCTAGAAATGTCCTCATAAACCCATCCAGAGGCATGTCTCATAGTTGGCCCCTGATCTAATCAAGTAAATAATCAAGACAGATCATGACAAAATATACATACTTGATTTTTACATGTGGGAGTTATTCATTCCTTTGAACTTCTCACAGAATTTTACGGTAACTCATAGAGCTTAGCACTTCTTTGTTGAGTCTTCTTTATAATAGGTGGAACATCTTCAATAAACTACTAACACTTCTTCAATATAGGGAAAATGCCTCAGTAACATAGCCTGGTACCTTGAAAATACTGCTTTGAGTGTTCACTAAATGCTTGCTGAACATATTAAAATATGATAAAACATACAGCATTCATTGAAGAATTTATTCGTGGACTAGGTGACATCTGAGAACAACGAGAAGACAAGTGGAAAGGCATTGAAGCAAGTGGAGATGTTTGACTGGGATAGAGCAAGACATATTAACTTTTTTTCTTGCCTCTGGGCTAGTGGTCTATAGTTCACTGTCTATATAACCTTTACGATTGAAATAAGACAAAACTCTCAAAGTTCCAGGGGCTTCTGGGCATTGAACTCTGCAATCCAGGGTCCTTGCATTGTCTTACAATGCCTTGTGGTATAAGAATGGGCCTTGTTTATTTCTATAGTCTCATCACCCACTGCTTCCCTCACTGTGCTCCACTTAATCTGCCCCCACCAGGGTCTTTTGGTCATTTACTTGTTCTCCTCCCTTTCATGCTAAGCCATGAATGTCCAACTTTCTCACATTGTGATCTGATGTTGTCATCTGCAAACACTTTGGGCTGAAATGTGTGTGGGCTGGAGATAAGCCGTTGCTTTGCCTGCAATACTTTTTTGAGGTTCATTTAGCTGCTTACTTTATGTCAAATCAAATACAAAAGCTGCAGGTGATGGCTTGCTTAGCCTCTCAAAGAAAGAGCAGAATTCTCAATGTGGCTGGAGAAGGGTGGACAGCAGGGAGAAGAGAAAAATGGGACCTTGGAAGCCATTAAAATAAGACCAGGTGGGGCTTTTCAGCAATGGCAAAGATTTCAGCTTGGGTCTGGATGAGGAGGGAGGCCATGGCAGGGATTTGAGCCAAAGAATAAACAGCTGGGCTCTCATTACACTGACTTACTTTGAATGTTAGACTAGGAATGCACTACTGAGATTTGCTTGGAGACCCACAGGGTTAGGTGAATAGCTCAGATGAGAGCTGCTGGTATCTTAGACCATAGGGACAGCTTTCTAATATTACTTGTATCAGACTGTCCAGTCTTTTCTCTACCTTTTCCATAGTAATGGGTTTACATACAGGCACTCCATTTTGCAGAATCCCTTCATAATGGGAATGTGGAATCAGAGAAGTTAGATATTCCTGTCGTGCTAAAACCTTCCAACAGTGGTAAGCCTGCCTTCTC
Organism: Bramus lutescens; assembly: GCA_001685075.1. Classification (NCBI taxonomy): domain Eukaryota; kingdom Metazoa; phylum Chordata; class Mammalia; order Rodentia; family Cricetidae; genus Bramus; species Bramus lutescens. The sequence continues at coordinate 136,480 of LOEQ01005053.1, read as the reverse complement.
CCGGCTCTTTCTGCTCTTTCTCGTCCACAAAAGTCAGTTTTGACCCTGCAAATGAGGGCAGTATGCTATGAGTTGGCGAGGGTCCTGGGGTTCTCAATGACCATGTAGACCAGAATTCTTGCCAACCTGATTTGTTTATCCCAGGTTTTAACATGAGGAATGAGCCACTGAACCATTACCAGCATCTTTGCTTGTACATTTATCAGGGTATTTAAACCATTTAAGCCTCATTTTATCGGTAAACTTAAAATAACACCAACTTGTTCCTTTTAAGGGTATGGTATTGTCCATGAGCTACTATGAAGGACATTTCTGACTTGATTATTTAATGAATGCATCCTAAGTGTGTCAAAGATGATTTTATCTTTGGTTTGGAGAAGAGGTAACTGGCTACTGAAGCAGTAGTTGCTAAGCTGGTAGAAAGACCTATCAATCAAGGGAGAACCCTGATTAGAGAGCTCTAGAATCAGTCTCTCCCTCCTCCATTACCCACCCTGTCCAGTGTGGAGGTTCCTCAAAAAGCTGAAAATAAATCTAAGATCCAGCGAACCACACTTAAGAATATATCGAAAGGGCTCTCTCTTTCTACTCGCTCATCCATGCTCATTGCCACCCTGTTACACAGTAACCAGGAAACAGACACTGCCCATCAGCTGATGAATGGATAATGTGAGTGTGGTACACGAGACAATGGACTATTATTCCCTAAGGAGTCGCAACGGGTCAGATACTCTTCTTTATCAAAGGTGATGTATCACCTTCAGAGAGTTAATCCATTGCAGCTCTAGAAACAGTGTTTGTTATTCTCTCTCCTTTTGCTTATGAGTAAAAACAGCCCCTCCCTCCAGTCTGCCTGGGATACTGCACCACATTGTGCAACCAGGACCCTTGCTGATCCCACACTTGAGTCTCTGGAGCTGTATGAAAGACATGTTGGGTCAGTACAAGGTACAGTGTGTGCTCCCAATCCTGACTGGCTGTGGCCTGGAGTTTCTGTGTAGTAAAGGCTCCCAGGCTTCTTGGAAGAGAGAAAACTGGGACATGTCATGGTTGTTGGCTCCAGGCCTGAGTGCGTCACCTGGGAGTCAGGCGTCAGGCATAGTGCTGGGCTGCTGTGCCCGGACTTCTAGGTCATTCACTGAGTGTGTTGTCGTGGAACCGATACATGCACTTCCTTTTATCTAGAACGTTCTTTTTTCTTCCTCTTGCCTACAGGCTTTGACTTCCCTGGAACACAGTATCTGTTTGGGGAGAGATTAAAGAGTGAGTATCTTTATTGTACATTTGGTTTTCAACATTTTAGACACAATGTTTACCACAGTGTAAAATTTAGCACTGATGATTTTCTTTTTTTTTTCTTTTTTTAAATTTAGCTCCCCACTCTTACTGCTGGGAGTTCCAGAAAACCTTACTGGGGTTGCTTTCTAGAGTTCCTCAACGTTCAAGAAGTCGGCACAGTGACTGGATCCCATGACTACTGAAACATGTTGGATCTGTCCACGAAGAGATGTGTGACAGAGCACACCAGAGTGGTGAGGACGGCAGGGCAGATGTAAGCGCATGCAGGCAAGACAGAACCAAGTTTTGCCTGGAGTGTTGAAATGCTCGCGTGGAGTTTGTCTTCCTTTTCTCAAAGAGATGGTAGAAATTTTTAGACGGGACCACACTGACAGCACTGAAGACAAGAAGAGGGCTATCCCAGGAAGTTACCCAGAATTTTGTCTCTTGTCCACAAAAGTGAGGCTGAGGGAAGGCATGGAGGATGGAGGGCATTTTCTTAGTCTTGTCCCTGTTGGGCAGCAGGAGGGAACAGGCTGCATGATGTATATGGTGAGTGCCTTGGGCTTCAGCGAATTTTAGGGCCTCAAGAAGAATGTGAAAGAAACTTCAGGATCCAGGCAGAGGGCGAAGTGCACTTGTGACTTCATGTGCACAATGTCACTCACCACTATTCTTTTCATCCTGGGCTTCACATGCTATCTGTGTATTTCTTCGCTATGACATCGAGCATGGAAACCCATGTTAACAGATGATGTCTTTTGACTTAGTTATCAATACCAATGGCTAAGCATCTCCTTGTCTCCACCAAAAGTGGCCTTTCAGGGTTTAATGAAGCTATTGTTATAATTGATCTTTTCCATATGACTTCTTCATCAATCCATCATGAGTTATAACAGGTCTATTTCTTAATTCCTCTGGATCTAAAATTTGGTAGAAACTTTATTGGAGTGTTTTATTTCAACACTGTATTTTTCATTTAGGTTTTACTCTTGAACAAAGTCTACATTAGAATCCACAGATATACCTTAAGTGGAAAAAGACCATTCCACATAAATGATAGAGTAATATTTCAAAGTTCAGGTGCAAGTTCATTACTGAATACTACAGGGAACTGATTAAACTAACCGGCACTACCGTTCTTTCATGACCAGTTTGCATAGACAGCTATAAATAGTGCTCTGCCCTCAAGGCTGCGAGCAAAAGCCTATCTGAAAGAAAAGGATTGCTGTTCTTTGTGAATAGGCGAGTATTACGTGGTGCTTCTGAAGCTGAAATCTGAGGAAAGCAGTTTGTCAATGTCCAAGACAAAGTTAATTTATTTGATAAGAGTTCCACTCAAAAATGGCATATATGTATATGTGTGTGTGTATAGTGTGTATGTCTTTATTTTCACATGTAATGATGACTTACATGTTGACAAAGCATCAATAACATACTGTTTATTGATATTTCCTGACTAGACTAAATCACAGAATGCTGAAAAAATAGAAATATTGCAACGCAAAATGATTTATGCTCTTAAAAACTATTATGTTAAAAGCAAAGGGGAGATGGGTGGTGATGGTGGCACCTGGGAAGAGAAGAAGGGGCTGGGGGTGGGGAGCTGGGGAAGAAGTAGCAATAATAAAGTATATACCCATTACTTGATATGCCAATTTTAAAAAGACAAGTAAAATAGTATTATCTTTATAATTATGATGTTTGCTGATGAAAGTGCAACAGTGAGTATGTAGTGGCTAAAAGGTGGAAGAAAAATACCCCACGTCTTACCATGTGAAAACAGTTACTGGAAACAGTGGTGATTGGCTTTATCTGAGCTAAGGTCTTCAGTCTATTCAACCACATGCTCACGAGCAATCCTCTAGGTGTACTTGATCCCACCACATGAGGGCAGCTTGGGATCCCTAAGTGCTCAACACCTAACGGTTTCACTTTGGGGTAAGAGAAGAAGGATTTTGGCTCCTTAATTAGTCCTCTGGCTCCTGGAGGACACGAAGGAACTCTGCTGTTGCCAAGACACAGGGGCCATCAAGGTGTTGCACTATGAACTTGCCCACAGCCATAGACTCTGAGCTGGGAAGAAACTGCCTCCCTGCCAGGCAGCTCTCCCAGGTGCAACACCGGGCATCTTTTCCTAGGCAGAAGGCACTGATGATCTCAAGAATGTCCACTTTCCCAAGTGCTCAAAGAATCACTGAGGAAGCAATAATCTTGCTTCTTATAGCCATCTCTATTGCTAAATTCATTGGCAAGGAGTGTAAGGAGTACTAATGTTCTTCAATAAGGAAAACAAAACCAAAAACCCAACAAACATTGAAAAGCAATAGAAACGAGGACGAATAGCCTTCCCTGTGAATGGTTGCCTCCTTCAGAGTGAATTCCACACTGTTGACATGTCTTTTCTCATGTTACTCCCAAACCATCCAATGAACTTCCTCTATTTCCTCTTCCTGTTTGTCTGGGACTGTCCTTGGTAGAACAATGCCCTTGACCTGTTTCTAGATTCCTTTTGGGATCTGTAATCGGTTTGTTATGCCATTGCTGGTGGCCTCAATCAGTTTGCTCACTTTTTTTTTTGAAGCTTTGTAATTATATTTATGTACAGAAAACTCAGCAGTATATTTAACCCAGTTTGGTGGCGAGTTCTTTGGCCTTTGCCTTTTCCAGCTTGGCAATGTGAGCAACAGATTTAGGACCCAGGACGCTGCCTCCCCAGTGGCAGCGGATCTCATCGTATCTGTTGTAATTGGTCCTAATAGCTTCCACCAGCTTGGCCAGAGCACCCTTGTCTTCCGAGTTAACCTGTCTGAAGGCGACAGTGCAGCACTTCTTCCTGTAGACCAGCCGCCCCAGCCTGGCCTTCCCCTTGATGATGCAATAGGGGACCCCCATCTTCCAACACAGGGCAGGCAGGAAGACCACCAGCTCAATGGGGTCTACGTCATGGGCAATCACCACCAGCTGAGCCTTCTTGTTCTCTACGAAAGTGGTGACTGTATTGATGCCCGCTCTAAGGACAGGTGGCTCTTAGTTGGGACATCCCCTTTGCCGGCAGCTTTCTTCTCAGCACGGGCCAGCAGCCTTTGCTTCTTCTGCTTGGTCTCTGGTCTGTACTTGTGGGCAAGTTTAAACAACTGGGTAGCTGTTTGCTGGTCCAGGGCCTGGGTGAACTGGTTAATGGCAAGAGGAACTTTGAGCCTCTTACAGAGGATGGCCCTCTGCCGCTGCAGCCTAATGTAGTGGGGCCATTTGACGAAGCATGTGAGATCTCTCTTGGGCTGGATGTCCTTCCCAATGCCGAAGTTCTTAAGCCTCTTCTCAAACAAAGGATTCACCACCTTCTTCGCCTCCTGCTTCTTCACGACGGCGGGGGCTGGGGCCACCTTCTTCCTCTTGGCCTTCTTTCCCTTGGGCATCTTGCCGGGCTGGAGGAGAGAGAAAGAAAAAGGGGATTGTGGGTAATATGT
>LOEQ01005053.1:55436-79304 GCA_001685075.1 Bramus lutescens | reverse complement strand
TCCTGAGTTCAATTCCCAGAAACCACATGGTGGCTCACAGCCATCTGTAGTGAGGTCTGTTGCCCTCTTCTGGCCAGAAGGCATACACACAGACATAATGTTGTATACATAATATTTAAATTAAATAAAATAAATAAATAATTAAAAAATGAAACAAGGAAGTGTCACACTGCTAGAGTATGTGAGTTTCTATTGTGGAGCCACATAGGTTAATGATTAAGAAAAACAATGGAGTCCCAGCAGCCCAGCTAGCTTAAATTCTTTTGATCTTAATGTTGAGAGATGTGTTCACAGGTGTTAGAGTGCATCTAGCTGAAACAAGACTTTAAAAATAACTCAAAGTTAGACTACGATGTTTTTGTTAAATAGTTTTGAGGTGAAAAAATCCAAGAAGACAATCTAAAGTTTTAGAAAGGCACATAGTTGAGTGGGGAATTGGAAGGTCGGGGAACAAGAACCAAGCAGTCCAATTCTCCTTAGCTGGCATGCCTTTCTTCACAGGCTTGGGAGATGAGCAAATATGAAGATTAATTCCTTATACCCATGTCTGCCTTCAGTCTCCTGATATAAAAAACATTGACGAGTGGATAGGTACCCTAAAGATTTAAAGTAGAGCTGACTGATTCTTTTTCGTGTATGAAAGTTTAGGGTTATGATTCCTTATAAGATCACCTTTCAAGGTAAGTAATAAAGTGATTGGTCCTTCCTTAGTAACTGTAAAGTGCAGCCTGCCAGGAAAAAGAACAGCTTGCTTGCTTACACTGTCAATCTGTAACAAGTTGCTTGGGTGTGAATGTATGTGGGTTCTTGAGATAATTTGTTTTTCACCTGTAATATTTAAAATGCTTAATCATGCAACATGTTTTTTACTTGTATTCATTATAACCACTAATGTGAAAAATAGATTGTAACCACATTGAAATTTTTCTATTCCCTGAAAGAGTTTACTGAGGTATATAAGCTGCAAGGGAAAGAATAAAGGCAGAGTTAGAAGGAGTTACAAGGAAAACATCAAGAATAGAGTTAGAAGAAAAACATTAAGAATGAGAGAATAAGGAAGAATAAAGAAAAGGTCTGCCTGGGTGGTGGTGGTGCACGCCTTTAATCCCAGGACTTGGGAAGTAGAGGCGGACTGGTCTATAGAGTGAGTTCCACAACAGCTATACAAGCTGTCTTGAAAAAGAAAAAAAAGGTCAAACCATCAAGAGTGTGGTTTTTCCCTTAACCTCCTCAGATAAAAACACTCCCTGGACTCCCTTTGAGCCCTGTGCTCCTAGTGATTTGTCCCTCAGTCAGCCGAAAGAGGAGGATGGGGAGGCAATACTCTGTACGGATACCACAGGAGGACCATGGAGTAGGCTTTGCCTTTAGTTTCTTTACTGTATAGGTTTTTCCCACTCTTTCTCTTGGCCATGAAGTGTGCAAAGCACCCTCATCCTAAGTGTACAGCCCTGTGCGTTTCAGCACACCACCGCATCACCCAGATTAGGGTAGAAACTCTGCCTAGTGCTGCAACAGTTGCCGGCTCTCCAGTCAGTGCCGGGCACTCTGGAGTAACTGCTAGGAACTCAGTGTCACTCAGCTTTATGCACTCAATCACACAGGGCACATCGTATTTGGCTTCTCTCTTGGGACAGCCTGTGCTGCAACAGCGTAGTTTGGGTCACCGCTACGCTGCTCTTTCTGTTGCTGACTGAATGTGACCCTCTCAAATGCCTGACTCCTAATGGGATTTACAAGTGGGACCTGAATGAAATGGTTAGGGTTCACATGGTGGTCGCAGCTTGTGTAAATGCGATCCTTTTCAGAGCAGACTTGGGCCATCCATCAGAACAGAACAAAGTTAATCTGCAAGTCAGGAGGAGCTCTTGCCAGGAGTCTGACCTGCTAATGCTTCAGTCTGGCTGATTTCCAGTCTCCCAAACCAAGAAATGATGTCAAGTCACTGAGTCTACAGTGTTGCTCTGGCATCTGCACCAAGACAGCTTTCAACTTTTCTAAGCATTATTTGGTGTGAACTCCGAAAGTGTTCTTGGAGAAAGTGGAACGCTTACACAAGAAGCGTAGTGGAAGGGAGAACAGCTGGTAGATCTCAGGCACTTGTCTTCGGGGAAAGATGACAGCCCTAACCTCAAGGGGAGCTCATGAGCAGGACCTCTGAGACGCCTGTGATCAAGCAGTTTCCTGGAAGCTGAGATGATGCCTAAGCTAAACTTTGAGAGACTCTGCCATCACAGGCTCACCACCATCTTCCCTGCCTATTAACCCTGATGGATGCATTACTTGTTTCTGCAGGTTCCTAATATACTTCCTAGCACTCAAGACTAGGGCCTAACCATGACCATGCCAAAACCCAGACATCTATGGCACTGAGTTTTCAATTAGGCAAGGTATTGCTCCATCTCTTGAGATGAAAGAGGCATTTTGGAAATAAGGAGGATCCGCTCAACTCCACAAGGGGCATGCCTCTGTGACCAGTAGGTTAGAAATAGGTGAAAACGTCCGTGTCTAAATAAGAGAACAGAGTCCAGGCTTGAGCATGATTTTTTAAGGTTAATATTTATTTGAAAATTATATATAGAATATATCTTGATCATAACCACCCTTCCCTCCTGCTCTCCCCAGAACTCCTCATCACATCTCACTCCCGTCAACTTCGTAACTTTATAATTATGTATCTATTATCAACTCAGTGCTGTTCATACGTACATGGCTGTGGGGTCATCCACTGGGGCACACTCCCCAAAAAGTAACTAACCCTCCCCCAGCAGCCATCAACTACAAATAGTTCCTCTGCTAGAGGTGGGGCCCAGGAGACCTTCCCCTTCCTCTTCCTGATGTGTGCAGGTAATGGACAGCTGCTGAGTTCCTGAGCAACAGTCACGTCCAGCGAGCAGCACTTCTAGCCGCCCTCCAGCTACCCCTTTCCTGTGAAGTCCCGAGCCTTAGGCAGGTGTGATGTAGCTGTCCCATCTGCAGCTGAGCACCGCACTCTGAACAGCCATGCATCCCCGCACCAACCGCCACCTGCTGCACTAAGAAACTTCTCCAAGACAGAGGCACAAATCTATGGGTTTATTCTAGAAGGCAGTCTGACAACACGGACCTTTAGAATAACAATAGGTTCTCCACTAAGCAGTTTGCAGCATTGGGCATTTATTTCCTCCTGTGGAGCAGGCTTCAGATGCAACCAAGTCTCCTCACTATTGCTCCAGTGGGCACCTCTTGCCTGGCAGGTGGTACTGTAGCATGCCGAGTCTAGTCTACCACTGGGTATGATGATTAATCTTTTCTTCCCCAGCAGCTGACATAGCCCCTTCTGGCACTATAAAAACAAGCAGGGAGAGAACTTCCTGGTGAGTTGGAGTTCTGTGTCCTGCAATTAAAGCATGTGCATCTTCAATAGGGTCTTAGCACCTTGGTGGGCAACCAAGAGCATTGGCAATTATCTGCATCGTTTTCAGTGCCTTCTGTAACCACACAAAGGATCCCATGCCTGGCACTGAGATTTTCACTTAATAACTTGTCTTCTTAGCATTGTTCACTAATGTGGTATACTTCCATCCAAACTCCCTCTTTAAAATTATGTTTAATTAGCTTACAAACCAGCGGGGTTCCAGAAGTCTTCTTCATATATTTTCACCGAAGACAAAGCATCTTTTATTCATGTCAGTGTTTATAATTTAGCTCACAACCCTGAATTGTTTGAATGGTATAGCTCATGAGTTGTGGGTCATACTTATTCTGTCAGGAGTGGAGCATATATGTCAAGCTGAAATGTGCTTGGTTTAAAATTTGGCAAGAGAACAGTCTAGATATATACTGAAGGCAAATATTGGTGCTCTAAGCTGATGTATCTGTAACTTGGGTGCGAAGTGGTAATAAAGCTTGTTATTCATGCAATCAGCAACAGACCAGGTTTACATAGGAGCTTATTAGTAATGTAGAAACGTGGACTCCAGGTTATGTAGAAGTTCTGCCAGGGAAGTCACAGCCATGTGCTGCCCAGAGGAAGGGTGAGCAAGGGGAAGCCCTTCGGGGCACATACTCCTTTACTAATGCATGTACCTTCCATGTTTTTCCCTTTACTTGTAGCTAAAATTTTCATGAAAACCCAGCACATCAACAGGTGTTCTTGTCCTCCATTTCAACTTTTCAAAAGTGTAAACCATGTTCTCAAACTAAGCACACCCATTTTCCCTCTTAAATTATCACCTTAAACTGATCATGTTTAGGAATGTCCTTAAAGTATTTTTCTGAATGAAGTCCCTGAGCAAAATAAAATCCCTTTTTGTGCTTCCTTTGCCTGATGTGAGCACTGCTTTGGGATAGCCCTCCTGCCATGTACACTGCCTGTCTTTCATGTCAGGGCTGCTTTGGGATAGCCCTCCTGCTCTGTACACTGCCTTTCATGTCAGGGATGCTTTGGGATAGCCCTCCTGCCATGTACACTGCCTGTCTTTCATGTCAGGGATGCTTTGGGATAGCCCTCCTGCTCTGTACACTGCCTGTCTTTCATGTCAGGGCTGCTTTGGGATAGCCCTCCTGCTATGTATACTGCCTGTCCTTCATGTCTGGGCTCCACTTGTCTTAGTTCTGTTCTCAAGGTGTGGACCAATAAAAACATTCTACACGAGCTCAGTCTATGTGAGGGCATGGAGTGTGGACTCAGATCCAGACAGGCTGAAAATAGCTTTGCAGGGCTTGTTAATTCTTTAGTCTAAGTGTCTCCAGTGTAGACTACATTTTCCAGGTCATCACTGGCCCAGCAGTATGAGAGTGGCTGAGATTAAAAGGAAAATTCACTTCCCAAGGCAAAGCAGTCTGTCTCGTTCCACAGGGGTGTGTGTGAAAGCTAGCTATGGAGGGAGATCTGCCTGCCTTTATTACTGGTCCTCTTCTTAAAGGATTGGGGAGCTGCAATGATGAAATGACACCACACAATCAGGCCTAATTAAAAATCTTCCCATCCAAGACTAGGCATATTGGCACATGCTTTTAACAGTCTTAAGGAGGTAGAGGCAGGTGGGTATCTGTAAGTTCAAGACCAGCCTGATCTACAGAGTGGGTACAAAATCAGTAGCCAGGTAACATAGAAACAAAACAAAAACTTAAAACCACTCATACATGCACTAGCTTTTGAATATGAAGTCCATATTTTTGTATGAGTGCTCTGTCTGCACGTATGCCTGCACACCAGAGGAGGGCATTAGATCCCATTACAGATGGTTCTGAGTCACCATGCAGTTGCTGGGAATTGAACTCAGGACCTCTGGAAGAACAGTCAGTGATCTAAATCAGACATTTCGCCAGCCCATGATTTCCATTCTTTTATTTTCTTATACCACAAACATTTTATTCTTTTTACAACCTGACTTACATAACAAAATTGTAGAGGAAAAAAGGACTTTCTTTAAATTTCCAAAATAAATGAAATATATAGCCAATCCTAGTCCTTAAAGTTTTAAGCTGAAGCAGCTTTATTGCAATCTTTCAAAATTGACATTACAGTGTAAATATTTATATCCATAAAGCTTGGCTTAATCTACAGTACAGTTATTTCTGAAGTAGTTAAATTTAGTTAACAGTGAAGAAGATAACGTAAAGCTAAAGCAATCTATAAAACAAATTATTTACAATTAAACATTTAGGGTCCTGATTCACAAAAATTAGAGCATTTCATGATTGTTCTGAATTTTACAGAGAAAGCAAGCAGAATGCAGAATACTCCCCAGGGAAAATCTGGAATGACGGCTGTCAGAAGACAGCCTACCAATATGCTTACTGCAAACCAGAGAAAGAGTAACAAACAACCTTGGCAGCTGCACTGATTTGACGTTCACTAGCACAGTGACCAGACAACTGGCGGAAGTGCACGAGCAGACACCAGTTTTGACAGAGCTTCTGGTGTGTACAGAAGGGAATGATTTCGCTTTTCAAAAACAAAATCATCCCCAATATTCTCTACACATGAATTCTGAGTCTGTATATTGTAGACAAATCCCGAAGGAGCTTCTTTTCTAAGAGCCGGCAGAGTTCAGTCCAGTGGTGAGAGCGTGGGACTGCTCTGGGAAAGAAACAGCCTGGGCAGGGTGTCTCATCCTCGGGCGTCAGTGCAATCCAGTGATTTTACGTACGCAGCAAAGTAGGCAACTCAAAAAACAGTTACAAGAAAGCATTTTTAAGTAAATTTCAGTGATTCAGGGCCCAGGTAGTATTAAAGGAAGATTTACAGTAAACATTTAAAACTCTGGAATGCAGGTATTATTGTACAATTACATTTACAAAGCTGCCTAGACACTAGTTGCTCCAGAGTAAGGATTCAAAATGTATAAGCCAGTTCACTATGACTTTAGATACAATGTTATTAAAATACATTGTTAATCATAAAAATACTTTAGTATATATATGTACAAACTCAGGTTTACCTACTGAAGAAAGCTGCTAGTCACCGCTGGCCACTGGCACAGTAACACCACAGGCCATGTTGGTGTTCGCGGCATCCGATTGGGCCAGCAGTCAGTGCTGCAGCTGTCACTCGCTCGAGAGCGATGCACCTCTTTCTGCTGGATGGCTAGTTTGAAGAGTCACTTTTACCTCCACTGTACTTTGTTTTTCTAAATCCTGATCCAAGTAACTCTGGACATTCACATAATTCATTTGCAATTTGGTTACATTTCAAAACGAGGCTATAATTTATCTCATCAGTTATTATACTGTCTTGCTTGTAGTCAGGGTGGTTGGCAATGAACTCTCTCATCCATCTGGCAACTGTCATTAGTTCTCCTGAAAGAAAAAATTAGGTGCTTTAAGAAGTGGGTATTTGATGACTAGCAAACACATCTCTAAAATGAAATCTGCATGACCTGGGAGTGTCACATGCTAAGAGCTAAAAGGATAGCTTTCATCACATTCAAAAGATTGCTAATGGGGACAAACGGATGATTGCAGGAAAGCAACAGGCATATACATACCCAGTTAGATAGATGCCACCCATAGGCTGACACCACCAGCTCTTAAGGGACGGAGGGTCAGTATTGTTTATAAGAGCTATGTTGTCCTTCATGGCCAGTGGGCTATGTCTACAGGTGATGCGGTTATGTGACTACTTCAAAGGACTACAGGGTCCCTACAGTTAAGGGGCACATAGAATAAAAAGGGAAGCCATAGATAGAATATTCTGGAGGTGATGTGCTCTTACAGATGACCTTTGTCAAGATGCTGTTAGCACTCACACCGAGGTTTGCATGAGCTGCTCCCCGTGTTAAGTTACTGGCAAGGCCAGTGAGGCATTGTAAGTAAGATCTCAAACTGACAAAGGTCCTCGGAAGGCACGACCTGAGAGGTGCACACAAGCCAGCGGTGCAGGCTACTGGAGCTGTGGCTATTCAGCCTGACAAAAGTTCACAGTGACATGCAATACACATAGATGACATCAGACTGGCACCGCAGCTACCACACCTCATCAGAATACCACATTTAAAAATGTATTGCTATTTCCTACAGGTAAGGGGGAAAGCATTCAATTTAAAACTGTGATCCTAAGATTTTAAGGTATATGCAACTGTAGAATTATCAAATGTTAAAAAAAAAAGCATGGCTAGAGTGTGACATACTGTTAAGCATGTCACAGAGTCAAATACTGTAAAGAGTCAAGACAAAGAAAAGGGGAAAATCTACTATACCAGATGCTCTCTTCTTAATTAGCTTTAGGTAGTTCAGAATACTGCATCTGGTGTCCACATCTACTTCCATGTTTTCAAGATAGGAGTTCAGAATGGGGATGAGTCCAGGAAACACCCCTTCCTACAAGAAGAACACATTAGAAACTCTGCCAGCTGGTGCTCATCACGTAAGCCCCGTTCAGACTGTATCTTCCCATTGATGACAAGCCCCGTTCAGGCTGTACCTTCCCGTTGATGATGGTGTCTATGCTCATGAGGGTGTACTCCTCTGCTGCTGGCTCAGAGCTGGTCTGGGCCTTGCTACACCCATCCACAATGGCATTGCCACCTGCCAACCAAGGGGAGCACAGAGGAGCTTCAGCAGCCTGTTCAGCATAAACCGACCCTAGAAACCCGAACACATGATACCTTTGCAAATGTCTTTCCTGAAATAGAACATCCCCTGCAAGACAGCATCCCGCTTCTGTGCCATCTTCATGTTTTCATCAACCTAATGGAGAAAGAGAATCAGGACTAAGTCAGAACATCTTGGATGGAACAAGCCAGCGCCTTCATCACTTCGATGCTTCCCAGCTGGAAATCAGATTATGTACTCCTCACATGCTGGTTTCTGCAAACACCGGGAAGAGAAGCTCACTTTACATAACACAAGTAGAAAATGCTCCTTCCTAAGGCTTACCAAGGTCTTGAGACACGGGAGGGCCTGAGATCTTGGTCTCAAGCCTGTGTTCTCCCTAAGCCTGCCTCACTTAAGTGAGCAAAGGGGCAGCAGGCTTCCTTCAGGTATGCAGTATTGGCTCACCAAGGGCAAAGTCACCAATGCCATTTGCCTACCTGGTAACTCATTCATGAATTCTTTGAAGACTTAAGTTATTCCTGTTATCTTTCTAAAAGGTCACTGCGTATCTCTTATTTCCAGCATTTCTCCTTGCTTTGGAAATGTTTTACAAAACCAAGCCATACTAGAGTGTTGCAATTTGATGTTACTTGTTTCTTCTTAAAAGCATTTTTACATGTATTTATCTTTCTGTGTGTCAGGAGAGGGTTTGTGTGGGAGTCAGTTCTCTCCCACTACCACATGGGTCCTGGGAATCTATCTCAAGTCACCAGGCTTGGAGGCAAGACTCTGTACCTGCACAGCCACCTCTGAGTCCTTTTCTGTCGCCCCTTATCTTTACTGCTTTCTCTTCTGTGGGTTACGTCTTCACATTCCCTTCCTCGCTCTGCTTTTATAATGCTAACAAGTTTTCTTCCTTCTTTTTCTTGCTCTTGAGCCAGTCATTTGGAATTAACTTCAGTTTGAAACAAATGCTCTTTTCATATTTATTTTTTGTTTGACACAGGTTTGACAAGAACCTGTGTCAAACATAAAATGGAGACAAGCTTAGTGAACTTGTTATCCTCCTGCCTCAGCTTTCCAAGTGCATTAGCCTATCCTGCCGCTGATGATTAATAGTGTTGTATTTTTCTTATTCTTTGTGGTGGTAAAGAATCACTCACGCTGGGCAGTGGTGGCGCACGCCTTTAATCCCGGCACTTGGGAGTCAGAGGCAGGCAGATCTCTGTGAGTTTGAGGTCTACAAGAGCTAGTTCCAGAACAGGCTCCAAAGCTACAGAGAAACTCTGTCTCAAAAAAACAAAATAGATAGATAGACAGACAGACAGATAGATAAACCAATCTATGTGTATTTAGTGCCCAGAGTCCAGAAGAGGGTGCTGGAAAACCCTGACCCTAAATTAGAGTTACAGCTGGTTATGATCATGTGGGTGCTGGGAACTAAACCTTGGTCTTCTGCAACAGCAATTAGTGCTAATAACTGCTTACCTATCTTTCCAGACCATTTTCTTTGTTTCTTAGTTTTGAAAGTATTATTCCCTCAGTGTCTAGCATTAGAATGCATTTGCCCAAAATTGAGTGTCCATGTAACCTCAAAATCTACACAATGGTACCCGATCCCCAGTGTGACAGGATTAGAATCCTGGGCACCTTTGCCCTTCTGAATGAGAACAGAGCCCTTATTCAAGACCTCAGCCTGCAGCAGAGTGTAACTGAGTTGTAGAGTACCAGCTTCCCATGCCTCAAGTCCTAAGTTCCTCTCTACCACTAAACAAAACCAACACTGAAGGAGGGAAACCATAAACAAAGGAGAGATCTCTTCAAAGCTAGTCAGGCGCCTCTGTCATCTGTGGACACAGAGAGAATGTAATCCAATAATGAGAAAGTGGCCCTTGCCACACAGCATCTCCTCACCCCCCTCCACATACACAGAATGCTAGTTGGTTTTTTAGGTCAAGTTGATACAAGATAGGGTCATCTTGGAAGAGGCAACCTCAACTGATGAACTGCCTCTATCAGACTGGACTGCCGGCAAATACTGGTGGGTATTTTCTTGGTGCCAATTGATGTGGGAGAAGGGACAATCCCATCATGGTGGTGCTACCCCTGGACAGGTGATCATGGGTTATATAGAAAAGCAGGATGCTAAGCAAGTAAGCCTTTAGCACCCGCCCTGACTTCCCTCATGATGAGTTAGGACCTGGAATCCTAAGATAAAATAAACGTGCTCTACGTTGCTGTTGGTCATTGTGTTCACCACAGTCACAGAAAACAAACTAGGCCACACACTAAATTAAACAACAGAGAGCTCATTTGGATGGAAGGGAGCTCAGACAGTGCTCTTTCAATCTCTCTGGCATTACATTCAGGAAGTAATGCCACCTTTTCTCCCTCGCAGGTTTCCTTACCGTCTCTCCTGTTCAGGACATTTCAGTGGATAAATAGAATTCCCAGATTTGGGTGTTGAAGTTAACCGCTTCACTAGGACTGTCAAGTGAGGACGCTGAACCTTCTCTTAAGGATATTTTTTCTTAGCTTTCTGTCAGCTTTAAGACAGCTAGTCATGTTCACGAACAGAGGCCTGGATGAGTAACTCACGAGGACTTTTCTTTGGGTGGATTTGACGTAGTCAGCACACACCCATGGGCAATAAGCCTCTGAATTCCTATTTGCTCTGATAAAGCCCCTCTGACTCTTCTGTGGCCTGACTCCACAGCAGCAGAGCCCTCCACTCTACTTAACAGTCTTTCCCATCCATTATTATGTCAAGAAGAACTCATGGCCTTGACCACCTTAAGGACTGCCTCAGACCACACACAAAAGCTTTGTGGCCTCTGAGCAAGGACAGGCTCAAAAACTCTACTGGCCAACTTCCTCCAGGAAGCCTCTTCTCTGGTCTTCCTGGGGTGAGATTTATAACTCTTAATTTGGTAATCTAATGCTATCACATCCTCCACAAACATCCCAAGTTTGGTTGCACTGAGACCTTTGCCTGAATTCTACCAGTAAGCCTCCAATCATCCTAATTTTGACACTGTAGACTGAATGGACTTTTAGAGGGTGGCACTAGTTTGTGGGACCATCTCCAGCCATTGTCTTTAAACAAAGCCTCGAGAGAGAAATTTGGTCTTAGGGAGGAAAAGCAGAGTCAAAGCAGAGATAGTTTATCCTGATAGGTAAGAAAACTCTATGTAAGGACAGGCTGGAACTGCACAGTGCACACAGGGAAGTAAATATCTCTGCACTGTCTGTGCTCACAGCTCTAACTACCCATCATTACCTTGGACAGTGAGATGAGGAAATCCAGTTTGTATGAGAGGATCACCCTGGTGAGCAGAACCACAAACACCACATAGGCCGAGTTCTCAAAGTCTGTTAACTGCACCTAGTGGTGAAGACCAGGCTGTTAGGGATCGACTGCCTGCCCCAGCTTCCCCGTCCCTAGCCCTCCAGACTGCATTATTCCTTAGCACTTTCATCGTCCCCCTTTGAGGCTGGAGCCCTCTCTCCAGGTCCACACTGATATCAGCTCCCAGTGGCTTTTGGAGTTACTATTCATAGGCACATTTGGATTCCTACTGCTTTCAAATGAACTCAGAGCCCTCTGAGGAGAACATTACGTGGGTGGGGAGTGGTCAGAAGGGAGCTTCTGAGCGGAAGCACGTGTCTCACCTCCATGGGTCTGAACTCTACTCTCCATCCAATATCTGAGTTTGGAGGAGGAGGCTTAAATCTCATTGTCTGCCAGTTTGTGGATTGAATATTCTATAACAACAA
The DNA here is from genome assembly GCA_001685075.1 of Bramus lutescens. NCBI lineage: Eukaryota > Metazoa > Chordata > Mammalia > Rodentia > Cricetidae > Bramus > Bramus lutescens. The sequence continues at coordinate 67,505 of LOEQ01005053.1, read as the reverse complement.
AAAGAAATAGAATAAAATCAACTTTCTACACATTCAGAACACAGATGACGTGTATTTAATGAGGTATGAAGACTGTTTATCGTCTGTCTATACCTAATACCTCCCAATTTATAAATACGAGAAAGTTACAACTTTAGGACTTTGTTGAGTGTGACCTGTTAGAAAACAAAAGTTTGTGAAGTGAAATTCATTTGAATGGGAGATACCTCAAAATGGTCAGACTCGTTGGCATCATCCAGGTGTATTTTCTCTTCAAAAAGGGTGAGTGGGTCTCTAATAAAGAGATGAGCAACATGCTGTGCCAAAAGATGATCAAGGCCTGCAAAGACAGATCCACAGGGACTAACTGCAAAAGGCAAGGTACCTCATACAATTTCTAAGTCCACAGACTGAAGAAAGGGAGTCTAGACTTAGGAAGTGACTGGGTGGTTCAGTGTTCTCACCTTGCCCAGGATTTTATCCTATGGACACTGGGGAAGAGTCGGAGTTTACTCACTCCTCACACAATGCCTGCTGGGCACTGGTGTGGACCTAGATACAGAGCTCCAAAAAGTTCCTTTTGCTAAAAGTCAAGAAGATCTCACAAGTATTTGGAACTTGAAACTTTAGGAACAAGCAGCCTCATAAGAAAAGTTAGAGACTTCACACTAAAAACAGAAACCAGACCAGGAGTCAGCAAAAGTTCAAAGCGCTTTGAAGAACAAAAGGTGCACATATGATCGGCTTAGCAGGAGGGCTGCTCACCTTCCCGCAAGAGCTGCTCATAGATCTCTTGATCGATGGTCAGGTCGATGTCATTGTATTTCTCCCCACACTTAGATAGGTAGCTATCTATGGAATCATACCGAGATTTACTAATCCTAAAGCGATTGTTCTTCAGAGGCTAAAACAGAAGACATGGTCTAAAGTTAACACCCAGGAATTCAATAGAAGCACGTTTGCCTGGTGACCTGTGTTCAACCCTTAGAACTTATGGTGGAGAAAACTGACTTACAATGTTTTTCTCTGACCTCTATACACAAGCTGAGGAACCCCTGCACTCCCCAAGGCTTTCTCTTTCACACACAGTAATAAAATTGCAAGCTTGTTTTTATTTATGAAGTATGTTCAACAGTTTGTGGGTAATTATGACAGGACCAGAGCAGAAAAGCCCTTAGTGGAAACATCCTTTGTGGAGGCCTCTAAGAACACTGATGTCCAGTCAGGCCCTTGTCCTGGAAGAGTCTCATCTACAATGAACCTGGGCGCCTGGCTCTCCATGGCTGATGGTGACACGCACTCTGGAGTGTGACAAGAAATGCTAACAGTGCTGATCTGTCATTATGGGGCACAGCCTAAGCCTGTGAATGAGACAGTCATCTGACAACAGCACCTCCTAACAGACTCCACAGTGCCCAGGACTTTCTGGTAAAACAGCCGTCAGTGTGACTTCTACCACTATTTTTAAAAGAAGCAACAACTAATACAGATTTCAAGCAAGGATAAAAACTGCCTCCCTCCCCAAACTAACCACCCACTTTCCTCCTCACATACCCACTTAAAACAAAGCCAGGCTCACCACCTGTATTCTCTTCCCTTATGTGAACACCCAGAGGGTAAACATCTAAGAGAGACTTCAAAATGCAAGTACGTGCAATATGCACACATTACCTGCTTGATGCAAAAGACTAAGGAGAAAAACATTCCTACCTCCAGGCCTCTCTCCTCCCGTGTTCTATCATCTACAGATGCAGAAATCACTCCCCAGCGACAATCAATGTCTGACACGTAGCCTCGGTAAAATGGAGACGCAGCACTCAGAGCCATCTAAAAACACAAGTGAGCAAATGCAGGTCACAGTGCTGCACACACAGGGAGGCTTCCACCTGTTCATCAGCCCATGCAGTCCTTGAGGGTCTACTGGTAGGCTCCCAGCTGCTGTTTTATAAACAGAATGTACAGGAAGGAACTCCTAGGCTTTATTATTGAATCTTTTCTTCTACAACATGAGGACATACTTAGCACAGGGAGAAAAGATGTTCATACTCAAACTTAGTATTATCATAAATATCAATAACTTGACTCCTCAGTTCTCTATCTATGTGTTATTAGTTCATTAAATAGCACCTGTGGTCTTATTTTCTTCACAGATATGTTTAAAGGAAGACATACTTTCTACTTACAACAATTGGGCAGATAGTGGCTAGCTGATCATAAAGGTATCTGGCTTCAGATATGCTGCAGGCTTGGAATGTCACCTGTTTAAGAATAAAAGTGATTAAAATGACAACATTATCAGGCCCCATGAGAAGTCAGTCTGAGAATAAGGGGGTCACAGATAAGAAGGCTTTAGAGATGAGCTTTGTTTAGAAGTTGTTTTGCGCCGGGCATGGTGGCACACACCTTTAAACCCAGCACTCAGGCAGAGGCAGGCGGATCTCTGTGAGTTCGATACCAGTCTGGTCTACAGAGTGACTTCTAGAACAGTTAAGGCTGTTACTTAGAGAAATCCTGTCTTGAAAACAAAAACAACAAAAAGTTGTTTGGTCTGATGCAGAAAATAATTTATGTGCTTACCCCCTTGAAAGAGCAGTGGCTACCAAATGCACTAAGAGTCTCAGTTCTGACGGTTTAACTATATATCTCAACTATCCCTTATGACATCAAACAAGCTGGGGGACACACCTACTGAATTACATGGGCAACTGGCTACTGAAACAACTTTTTAAATGGTCAGTGTCTTGATCTTCCTGTGGGTTCCATGTTAGTGCTAGCGCGAACAGCACACGTCAGTTACAAGCACCGATACCTCACTAGCCCCCGGCAAATCAGACAATGGGAAGCAATGCTGTAGTCATCAAGGAAAATGGGTTTCAAAGGCCACAGTAAAAATTGAGGAGGGCTGAAGATGAGGTTACTGACAAGCAAGGCAAGGTAGCTCCTCCAGTGACATGGGACTTAGAAACCAACTTGTGAGGTCAGGGATATAGACCAGTGAAATGCTTGCCTTGTTATCACTCGGACCTGAGTTTGATCACTTGGACCTCCAAAATTTGGCATGTGTTTATAGTCTTGGAGCTGGGGCAACAAAGACAGGCAGATCCCTAAGGCTTACTGGCTCTAGGCCAATGAGTGAGTGACCCTTGTGGATGCACTTGAGGAATGACACCTGAGGTTGGTCTCTGGTCTGTGGAAGGAAGGAAGGGAGGGAGGGANGGAGGGAGGGAGGGAGGGAGGTCACACACAGGCAAGCTCACTAATTTGAAGCTGTTTCATTTTGTTCAGTTAAGTCTTCCATCAACTAAAAAAATTCCCACCCTTTTTGGGGTGCTTTCTGTTCTAGTCAGGAATGTTTGTGGCTGTTTGTGAATTCATCTCATTTATTACACATTTTAATTATCTGTGACTGTAACTTTTTAATGTGGAATGTTATGGGGAATATTAAATTCACACCTTAAATAGAATAGAGAACTGTGTCTTCTTCACACATGAAAATGTTTGTTTGCCCTTTCTTGCATAAATCAAGTGTCAAAGGGAGAGACTGTCCCTCTGGAATTATGTTTCAGTAACTTGCTTCCCTGGTTCAGTATTAAACAAGGCTGAGTTCCCAGAGCACTCACGGAATACTGAAGCCAGGTATTAAGTACGAGAGTTTAATGGTCCATTCTAGAAATGTTTGTATTTAAGATGGGAAAGCAGATAATGCAGTTAAGTCAGCCTCTTTTCACATGAAGGGAAGGGCTGACCTGTTGGGAAGCCACTATCCAATCTTCCCTAAACATGTGGAGGAAACAAAACGCCTGTCCTTTATCTGCTATAGAAACAGACAGCACGGGAAAGTCTAACTTGGGTAGTCAATCTGGATTACATCTGTAGTTTTAAAAACAACAGTTTGGAGGCTTATGTGACAAAGGTGTACACCTGCAGCCTTGAGAAGAATGTTGAGTTCTGTGGCCTCTGGGCCAAGGCTATAGTCCAGTTTAATAAAATGAGCCAAAGAAAGCATAGAGGAAGTTGAATGACTAAGGTGGGGCAGAGTCACCAAGCAACCATAGGCCTGCCAGCATGGGAGTAGGAGCTCTGCATTCCCCATTCCAGCTGTGGGCGCAACCACTGCCAGGGGCTATCAGTTACCTGAATAGGCCCAACAAAAATGTTAATTAAGTGAACAGAGAAGTGTTATTGTATCTCCTGTGTAACTTTGCCAGGGGCAAGGCAAAAGGCTGTTAAGTATTTATTCCCTTTAAACAAGGAGGTGACTACACATAAACATTTATATGCCAAAGAACTTTTCCCTTGGGTCACAAAAATCACTGGATTCTCCCACCAGAGGTCATTTTCAGAGATAACACCTTGTCTAATATCCTCAAAGGCTCTCACTAGGTGGCAGTAAAAATCAGGCTTTTAGAAAGAGAATTCACAAGTACTTTGCATTGAAGTGCACTAACAACCACACATCTTTGTGGTGAACTCTTAAATTCTTAGTCAAAAGACAGTTATAAATAACGTTACGAAAACAGTCTCATTTCAGAGAAGCATGCTATCTTTGAATCTGATTAAAGGGTGATTTTTAAACAAGAAACATGCATAGAGAGTTAGTAAGAAGAAAGGAAGAGAACACTTAGCCTCTTCAGTAATGGAAGCAATACCTGAAGACAGCAATTGCCCATCCCAAATCCCATGGCATCCATGTAAATATGGTCTGGCTTAGAAGCCTTTGCTGCTTCTTCATCTTCAGGAAATGTTTCTACAAATGGAGATGGTGTGTTCTTGTCTTTAAATACTGTATTAAAAGTTAATTAAAAAGAAGAAGAAACAGTTGAGAATCAAGGACAACTTCAACAGGCTGCACCACCCCACACCCAGACTTACTTGGCACGTTGATAACGACCTTTTCTCCTCTCCTATGCCGGATGTTTCTTGTTAGGGTACTAAAACCAACAAACAAAAGAAGAGGTCACTCATCCAAGACTGCCATATTATAGAGTTTGAGAACATTAAAAGGAATGGAACTGAATCCTACTTCTAACTAAAATGCCAAGACAGCCATGTAACATGCGGCTCTAGAGTTTCCTACTAGAGGCCTGGCATCGGCAGCTCTGGGTGGTGCCATCTCTCCTGCTCATCTAGTGCTAACCCGAAGTCCAGCTCAGGTGTTCAAGGCCAGCCACAGTCCGGTGAATTCTAACATTTCCCATAGAAATTACAATGATTTTACTCAAATTTAAGAATCTAGGTTTTGGTTTTAAGGTTTTGGTATCATTGAAGTCTAAATCCTTTACCTGCCTCAATTCTGCAGCCCTAACCTGACTCCCAGCTGATGCACACACTATAACCATTGAGCACTTGCCGTGACTAGTTCTAATTCAAACACACGATTTTAAAAGCACAAAGAAAGGAAAAATTCCCACTGATCTCTTAAACTGATTACAAATTGCAATAACATTTGACACAGATTAAAATAAATTTACACAGGTTAAAAAAATTATAAAACTAGGTTCATTCCATTTTTATGTTAGTCTGACTACTAGAAGATTAGCACTGACTCAACCTAAACACTACATCTGCTCCAATGCCTGCTTCCCTCAGCTGGTCAGGACACAGCTGGAGGACTTCCTGTGAGGAACTCTGGTGCCAGCACTGGATAACTATCACAGTCCATCTTTTCTTGAAGTTCAATATTTTTCTCTTTAAACACATGAAAATGCTTCAAGGAAACTGTATTTATAAATCTTTGCTAGCTGGGCATGGTGGTACATGCCTTTGTCCCAGCACTACAGAGGCAGAGGCCGGGAAACTATGAATTTGAGATCAGCCTACTCTACACAACGAGTTCCAGGATAGCAAAGACTATGTATCTAGACCCTGTCTCAACAAAACAAAAAACAAAACCCAGTAGAACAGCAGAACAAATAAATAAATCTTTGTCTACCCTTAAAAAGATTTTAAATGTGAAATAGGTGGGGGCCTCTGAAAGCAAAGACTTTGAATGTGACAGATGTGGGGCCTGTGAAAGGAATAACCTCCTAGAATTCCTAGTGTCCCCCATACTGGGTCAGGAGGATAGGTGAGCCCATAGGTAGAAAGCAAAGATCTTGCTGGTGCAGGATCTAAAGCAACTTAAAAGCTGAAAATTAAATTATAAACTACAGACCTAGAAAACACAAGAAGGCCTATGCTCTTAAGAGGTGCTGTCCACATCTGACCTTGTCATTGCACCCAGAGTAATACAGAGAGCGATGGCAGATCCCAGTGGGAAAGGAACAGGTAAAGGAAACCTCCCAATACACGTGCTTGCAGAATTAGGACTGAAAACTACCTGTAAATTAAAGGAAAGAAAAGGCGCCAAGGACTTTAAGGATGACTTAGAAATGGGCAAAGCAAACCTGGATGCAGTTAGCAACAGTGAAATAGTTTTGGGCTCCTGTGGACATGAGCAGATGTGTGTCTGCTGTCTCCTCTGAATCCAGTACGTGCCAGACCAAATATTGTATACCAGAAGGCAGAGTCTCTCTGAGCAACTCTTACCCAAAGCGGGGGTGTTTGTTTATGGCTTCATCTGGAAAGAAGAGAGACTTGGATGCGCCTTCTTCCTCTGGGTTGGGTTTGTATTCAGGCAGTGTGAATCCAGGGCAGCCTAGTCTGCAACCAATTGAGAAAGGAAGAGATGAGAAATGGTTTCACAATCAATTAGTTATAGTATCACCATAATTTGCAATGGTTAAAAACATCTAATATCCAGGGTTGGAGAGATGGTTCAGTGGTTAAGAGCACTGGCTGCTATTACAGCATTCCTGAGTTCAATTCCCTGCACCCACACAGCAGCTCACAACTGTCTGTAACTCTAGATCCAGGAGATCCAACATCCTCTTACAGACACAGGTGCGGGCAAAACACCAATGCACATATAAATAATTAGGAAAAAAACCCCAATCTAATTTCTATTACTCCTCACTCTGGAGGACCTAGCAGCGTTCCCAACAATGGAAATGCTGTGAATACCGGCCCCTTTGGGGTCTTTTTTTCTTCTCCAATTGCCTTGTATTGTGATCTCATTTGCTTATCCCAGCTGATTTTGACTTTATCAGCCTCCACTCAGCATCCAGAAACATTTACTCAGCTTTCCCCAGAACGAATCCCTTGGTCACATGCTGTTATGAGGTAAAACATTGCTTTGGTAATGTTTTTCACTAGCTACAAATGCTCATATTACCTTCAACCTTATTTACTACATTGCTCCAGTCTCTTGGTGATTCTGGACCAGCTGTCCTGATTATTGCCTCTGCAGATCTCAGGACTCCCTCAAGGTTAAACAGTGTCTCTAGTAGCCCCAATTTACAGCAGAGTGCCCTCTGATGTCCAAGGTCCAACCTTATTGTCTAATTTAACCTCAAGAAGACCTCACTTGTGGTAAGGCAGTCCTTCCAAGTTAGTCAATGCAAAAGAAAGCAGGCTCTTGGCGGACGACTGGCCTGGACCTTCTGTAAGGACAGTCCAGTCCCTGCAGGCTGCCCATCACCCTACAAACAACTAAAGCTGTGGCTCTCATCTGGAAAACAGTTCCTAGCAGCAAGGCCTCCTGGACATTCGAGCAGAAAATGTGCATCTTTTCTGAGTCTGTGAATTTAAAAAAGTCCTGTAGGAGAGTGACAGACATAAGCCTGGGGGAATCCTAGCTTCCTAGAGCCAGCTGGGCTAGACAGACCCTAAAGTCAGAATCCATACTTTGACATCACAGCACCACTTTCGCCACTCACTTGTATTGCCCACCAGAGCATGCTGCAGTGATGGAAAGCCTGTCAGCCATGCTGTCCAAACCAACTACGAAAACCTCAAGTGAGGCAAGACTGACTGAGAAGCTGGATTTTCACTGCATATAAAGTTAATTCGAATTCAGTTTTGCACTGTCCCAGACTACAGAGCTGTGCCTCTTTTTAAAGAAAAATCACACTGTTCACACTTCACACAGCACTTCCTCCACAACCCCACGATACAGCAAAACCTCATCATCTGCTGCAAAGGGATTAGTTTTAAGATTTGTTTTTACTATTTTTAATTATGTGTGTGCCTTGGAGGCAGCAGGCATAGGAGCTCTTGGAGCTGGAGTTACAGGCAGGTATGAGCACCCAATGTGGGTACTGGGAATTGAACTCATGTCCTGTGAAAGAGCAGTCTGCACTCTCAACCACTGAGTCATCTTTCCAGCCCCTACAAGGAGGTTTTGAAGAACTAAATCAGTAGTAATTATTATTATTATTATTATTATTTCATTTACAGGTCAACAAATTTCCATCCCAGTACACAGAACTTGTTTTTTTTTTTTTTAAGAATTACAGACTTTTTGATGGACCCTATTCCTATTTCTATTCTTTATAGTGGAAGCCACTATAGACTTTTTCTCCAGAGAACAACTATCCCATATAGAACCATTAACTGCTCTTAGAGTAACAAAGTTCCCAACACCTGCCCGCCTCGCCAATCACCTGTACCTCAGCTTCCGGGTCACAACAGCTAACTTGCCTTCTTCTACTTCCCCCCAGTCTTGCCTGTGTGACTCCTCTTCCCCAGAACAGGCCTCTGCTGCCTCCCCTATGAAGATACTCCTAGAGTTTTAGACACTGCTCAGTCATCTTCCCTTGGTGAGGCCTTCCTCCACCCCAGAATCTACCACACAGCCACACCCCACAGCACTCCCTAATTCTATCATACAAACTGCATATTTATATAATGGGTATTTGATTAATCTGTTATGCCCTCAACTCTGCAGAGTAAAGTCTGCCTGGATCTGGAACAGAACAGGCTCCTGCATCTCTAAGTGTCTGAAGACTGACTGTAAGTTTTGAACTCCCATATGTAGGTACTACATAAGTAGCTTACAAACCATAACGCCTATTGAAAATAAGTTCTTCTAAGATTGATGATGGCACAATGCTGAAAGCTAGCGCGCTTAGGAAAAAAGCAACATCGGAATAGTATACTGGTTTTGTTGTTTCTGTTGCTGTTGCTATTTGGTTTTTGTTTTGTTTTGTTTTTTTGAGACAGGGTTTCCTAGCTGACCTGGAACTAGCTCTTGTAGACCAGGTTGGCCTCGAACTCAGAGATCAGCCTGCCTCTGCCTCCTAAGTCCTGGGATTAAGTGTGCTCCAGCACAGCCTGGCTAATAAATACTGTGGTGTTTTAAGGTTATGAATAGTCACTCCCATAGAGAAAGCAGACATCTAGCTTAGACAAGTGAGGTTTGTGAGTAGAACTCCGATCTCACCTAGGGGTACTATATTTAATATTGGACATTTGTGCACCCCGTTCTACTCTTCACTGTTTATTTACAGGTATTTACTGTCCTAACTAGATTTGGTGACAAACCCTAAGCTTACAGCAGCACACAAATATGACTCAGCTTGTTCAGTTGGTATCTGGCAAGAGTACACCAGAAACAAAGTGCCCAAGGAGCTTGGTGCTGCCCCCACACCCTGATCTCACCTTATCTGTGCTAGATATCTGCCAGATTGTGAAAGCATGCTCCCTCCCCAGTGTTCAAAGGCACTCTGGAGGTTGGGAGCCATGGCTCAGAGTCAGCTGGAGGGCAGATGCTGTGCTCCGTTGAGAACGTGAGCAAGCGCAACTGCTACAGTCTAATGAGAGGAGCCCCAGGGCTTGGCTCTTCCCCAGTAGGCCAAAGTCTCAGTCTCCCCACACTGCCAACCGGCCACCAGTCACAGGGTCTTTCCAAGCCAGTCCAGTAGTGCGCTCTCACCAACTGAAGATGCTATACAATACTGTAGCAGCCAAGAGTCTACTAAACGTCAGTAGGCAAGTCCAATCCCCAGCCCACGGGCCCCACATGATGCAGGTTAGCTGTGAAGGTGGTCAACATAAGACTGTAAACTCACTTAAAACATGAGACGTGTGTGTGTGTGCGCGTGTGTTATGTGTGTGTGTGAGAGAGACTTTATGTCTTGACGTGAACTTTGAAAATGACAGTGCTGCACGGTACAAAGGTACAAACTGTCTTTAAGTGTGAGAATTGTAAAGGGAAATGCCAGGTCTTCATAGCCTCTAGTCTGACACTTCTGTTCTAACACATTGATGCAGAAACTAACCTGGGAAAAGAAGTTATCGTGCAAAGAGCCTGATTTTCCCCTAGCACAGAAGTGGCCTCCTTCCGGCGTTTCCTCATGTTGTCCTCCACTGTGTTGAACTCGGACATGGTTCCTCCATAGGGCTGTCCAGGTGTCCCTTCGATCATGTAACTTCCGTACTCCGGTCTCCAGAGGGTTGGGTGGCTGTAGAGAAGTCATTTTAGTTTCAGCTTATCCTTTTACTGTGCTCCATTTACTTTAGAATTTTTAAAAGTTGTATTAAAAATTTTAAAGCTATTAGGTACAAATGAATAAAAGGCTTATTAAAAGCTGTAAATTTTCTATAGCTTTTCAAATACTTAAAGTTGCTAAGTGTTGAGTTTAAAATATTTCTAAGTAACTGAAAATGCACAAAGGTATTCTGTCCAGGATGAAGTCAGCCCATGTGATAGGCTTTCAGCTCTATGTCAGGGTCCTCTAATGCAGCTTCCCAAAGCAACTAAATAGAAACTGAACGAGAGAGTAGGTGGCTTTGGCCCCTCTCTACTCCCATGTAAAGAAATATTTAATCAGGAAAAATAAATTGTTGAGTGTGGCGGTGCACACCTTTAATCCCAGCACTCACCCAGGCTGAGACAGGAGGATCTCTGTGAGTTCAAGGCCATCCTGGTCTACAGAATGAGCTCTGGGACAGCTAGGGCTACACGGAGAGGAAGAAGGAAAGGGGGAAGGAGGAGGGGGGAGGGGGAGGGGAAGGACAAGAAGAGGAAAAAACTGTCTCTAGTGTCTGAACTGTGGACCTCCATTCTATCTCAGAAATGTGTCTTGAAGAACAAACAAGCCTCCCACACTGGAGCTGACTGTGCTCAGTGTTCTGAGTCCCCTGAGGTAACTACTGTTAAGCACACTTTATAGCCATGAGGAAACTGAGGCACTAAGAGGTCGGGTGACTTGTTCAAGGCTACTCATCAACTGAGCAGATGAACCAAAGTTGGAAACCATAACTTGGGACCCAAACCCATACTCTTAACGTCAGTCATCTTGGCTTCTCAAAATCTGAGAAAAGATCCTAGGTCTTGGTTACTCTAAAGGCTCCAGAACCACTAGGCTGAGTCTCGCCATCAGCTTACTTGGGGTTTGTCCTTTCCCCCTTCTCCTGCAGAGTTTCAAGAACATCTTCTCCAGACAGCACCAGCTGGACTTTTCTATTTTCATGATCAAAGGACACCAACATGTATTCCACCTGCAGAAAGTAATAAAGGCAACAGATTAATGCTCTTCCAGACACGAACTCAACAAACATGACCTTCAGAAACAGAGCAAGTGCATGCCTTTAATCTCAGAACTCAGGAGGCAGTGGCAGAAGGATCTCTGAGCAGTGACTTCGAGGCCAGCTTGGTCTGCAGCGTGAGTTCCAGAACAGCCAGAGTGGTTTTAAGAGAGAGAAACCCTGTCTCAAAAAAAGAAAGATCAGGGAAGAGGGAAGTGTAATGGCTGTAAAGTAGTCACAGAAACTGGGAGCGGCCACACCTGCTCACACGGTACAGGTCCTTTGTGTGATATGAAAACCTACAGATAATGGGAGGACAAGAACTCATTCTTCAACCTCTTTCCTCTGTTCTAGTCCATATCCCACAGAAAGGTCAAGATGTCCATTTAGACAAGTACTACTTACAGGAAAAGCCCTCAGAGTCGAGCTGCTGAGAAATGCATTTGTAAAAAAGCATTCCAATGCTCATTTCCTGAACTGTTTTAACAAAGAGGCTCTCTAGATATTTGAGTCAAGATAGATTACAGTCCCTGGTAGATTCTTCTACAATCCTCTAATTCCCCATTCTCCTTCAATGTAAATATATTATTTTGGTATGGTACAAGTAATTTAAGACAACTTCCTTGATCTGAAACGCAATACCATTTATAATGCAGCACATACTGGTGCATTTATTACACCTGATAGAATCCTAACGAGAGAGAGAGAGAGAGAGAGAGAGAGAGAGAGAGAGAGAGAGAG
>LOEQ01005053.1:9570-22596 GCA_001685075.1 Bramus lutescens | reverse complement strand
AGCAACCACATGGTGGCTCACAACCATCTGTAATGAGATCTAGTGCCCTCTTCTAGCCTGCAAGTATACATGCATGCAGAGCACTGTATATGTAATAAATAAACTAAGATTTATTTTTAAAAAAGATATAATAGTTCATCGGGGTAAACAGATTCATTCTACAGGATAGGAATCTATCAGAGGCTGATTCATCCAGTTTAATGTCTGTTTTTATAGCCCCCTCCTTTGGATAGTTTACAGACCTCAGTCAAATAGCTGATCACTTTGTTTTGTAGCTGAGGCCTCAGTGTCTGTTCCTCACTGTGCTCTGATTCTGAAGCATCTTCTCATCGAATTCCTAAAGCAGCCATGAAGCTGTTAGCAATTTTTCCATTTCGTAGCTGGAAAGGTAACGGTTGGGTATTTAAACATCGCTTTAAAAGTTTGCCTATTTAGTAAATGACAGAATCCGAACTCATCTCTCTGCGTCTGCTGCTTTGCTTCCCACTTCTCCCCGGTTTCCTGTTCTTAACCACACAGGAGAATAAAGGCTCAGGAGTCTCTGGCAATGAGGTCACCTGGTCAATGACCTTCCTTCACCGCATCCCTTCCCCATTTCCTGTAGCTCTCTGGGGAGGGTCCTGTCCCTCCTCCCCCCGGTGGTGTTCAGTCCATCACCTGCTTCTCCCTAATGGTGTAGTTTCAGTGACCAGTGATCACTTTGTAGGGGTCAGCTACTGAGAAATGTACTGGTTCAATGGAGGGAAGGTTGAAGGACAGAAATGATATAAAGAGATCGAGATCCACAAATGATATAATGAAAGTTAAGTTGCCAGGCATTGCACCAGGAGCTAAGACAGAGCAGCCAGAAGGCAGTGTAGTTGTCATTTTATACTGTTGGGTGACAAGGGACTGATGGCAAAGACCATGAATTAATCAGCTTAGAATGCTATTTAAGGGCAGTGGAAGAGAGGAAGATGTGGTTAAATGGGGAGGATGTTTTCGGAAAAGTTCTCTGTGAGAAAATGATGCTCAACCTGGTACTGAACAATGTACATATTGATGCTTCTAGAATAATGCAGCTGTTGACTTCACAGAATATGGTTAACAGTAGGAAATTTATTTCTAGCACACACAGGTAGTTTTCTCTTTGGTTTTAGAAGTAAATGTCAGCTCAAAACTGGGCATTTCTGTATTTATTTTAATTATGAAGTTCAGGAATTATTTTCATTGTATTACCTGTAGCAAGTAGCAATAGCTACTAACTTTTACAGTAAAGAAAACATAATTTTGTGATGAGATTTCTCTTTTCTAGCACTCCTTAATTAATGAAAGTTCAACTATTCCTCTCTAGTAACGGCCCCCTTACTGTTCATGATGGCTAATCTTGGCTGCCAACTTGACACCTCTGAGGCTGAGGGATTTCCTTCCTCAGACTGCCCATGGGCATGTTTGTGGGAGCATTTTCTGAACTGATGAGTAATGCAGGTGGACCCACATCTGGGTGCACTCTCCCAAGGCAAGTGGTCCTGAGCTGTACAAGAAACAGCTGAATGTGAGCCTGGAACAAGCTAATGAAGCTTGGCCAGCAGAACTGGAGGAGGACTGGATAGTTCCCTTCTTGATACGTCCTTCATCTTTGACTCACAGTGGTTATGGGGCACCAGTGGTCCAAAGAAAATGTGAGACAGAGGGAGATGGAAGTGTACTACACTGTTTCAACCAAAATGTATGATGGTCTTTAGTCTCTCTGAGTTTCTCAAATGTTAAAGACAATACATCCTTCTTTATTCTGTAGTTTCCCTGGGGGGAAATGCAGCCTTTGCTTGGTACAAATTCCTTCTGCACTTCCAGAATTATTGATGAGAGAAAGTTAATGAATACATTTCACCTTTGTGGTGAGAAAAATCAGCCTCACAAAAAGTGGAAAGAAACCTAGTTACCAGTCCAGGTAAGCAACAATAAAGATCACAATTATTAGTGTAACAGGGCAGGGTCCCAGAGTTTAGAAGGTCCCCAGAACTTAGCATAACCAACTTCTTGGTGGAAGTACTACCCAGGCTATAAAACTCAGTGCTATCTGCCTAAATGAAAATAAAGATTTGATCCACCAAAGTCCATAGCTCTAGGAAAGTTGTGGAATATTAATCTAACTAGGCAAAGATGTGTTACATTTGTGTATGCTGAATTTAATTATGTAAAGATGTGTTGCATTTATTTATGCTGCATTTGTTTAGCAACGTAAAGATATGTTGTTTTGCCTGCCTAAGGCACCTGATTGGTCGAATAAGAAGCTGAACAGTCAATAGCTAGACAGTAGAGGGACAGGCGGGGCTGGTAGGCAGAGAGAATAAGTAGGAGAAGTTTTGGCTTGAAGAGGATAAGAAGATAATGAGGGGGAAAGAAAGGGAGACACCCAAGACCAGGCAGCCCCCAGTCAGCAGACACGGAGTAGCACATTCAAAATGAAAGAAGGTAAAAAGCTCTGAGGCAAAACATAAATGAAGAGAAACAAGGTTAAATTAAGTTATAAGAACTAGCAAGAAATGAGCCTAAGCTAAGGCCGAGCATTCATAACTAATAACAAATCTCTGTGTCATGATTTGAGATCTGGTTGGTGGTCCAAAGAGAAAGCCTGATACAGAAAGCCAATGGATGCCCTTGTTTTTAGCTTCTTTAGTCCCACCTGTGGTTTACAGTTCTTGTTAACTGAAGTATGTCAATGCAGAACATGGTTTTTTTTGTGCTTAAAAGCTCACTCTGAAAAAGGCTGGGGTTACACTGGGGTCCCAAATACCCAGTGTAGTCAGCAGCTGCCTAATAAAAGACTTTCTATTGGTTTAAACCCATGTCTGAGCAGTCTTCTCTGGTGAATACCCCACATTATCTTGTGTGTTGAAGTGAGAAGATGTTGTGTGTGTTGTTGTTGTTTTGGTTTGGATTTTTCTGAGTAAATCATTTATTTGCTCATAGCATCTAAGATTGAAAAAAAGAAAACTAATGTTTTATTTTGCTTTTTTCCACTAAACATTTTCATACTTAGTGGTGTTCTCTCTTTCTCTCCCTCTCCTGTGTGTGTATATATTACAATTTAAACACTGGGAAAAATCCTAGGTATTATAGTGAAAAAGGGAGCTAATGAAGGCAGATTGGAGAGCAAATTGTTATCTAAAACTGATGGGCCACCATGACTATGTCTAGCTCTATTTAAGAAAACACACACTTTCCACCTAACAGTCAGTATTTTAAAGAAACACATGCCACATTTCTCTGTGTTTTTCTCCATATTCCTGCCAGAATTCAACTTATTTTATTTCAGGAATTTCTTCTTAGTCTTCTTTTCTTTGTTCTTCTGAGCTGCTTCCTTTCTCTTTGTTAAAAGTAGAGATGAACAATGAAATTGAATATGTTCTTTTGATTGGTTTAAAGACAATGGCTAAGACACGATGTCTATCCTATCCTTTTTCCTAGAGTAGGCTCCGTTGAGCATCTGCACCTTGGTTGATTCATGTGCACACGTGCGGAGAGGCTAGATGTTGTCAGGTGTCACGTGTTGCTCCTTAGATGTTGTCTGCTCTCTTTTGGTGACAGGGTCTCTCACAGTCCAGCTGACTAACCAGTATGCCCTAGGCATCTGCCAAGTGTTGGGATTGAAAGCATGTGTCACCCTGCCTGTCATTATTTTGATGTAGGCTCAGGGGAATGAACTCAGGTTCTCATGCGTGTAAGGCAAACATTTTACTGACAGCCACCTCTTCAAAATTTAATTTTTTTCTTGAATTTTAAATACGTTTCAAAAACATTGCTCAAAATTGCCAAATTTTCTCAGATGAAATACCTTAAGAAGCACTGAGAAATTCATATGGTTATTGCCTTACCTTCCACCGGAGAGCGCAGTGTTAAAGTGTCAACAGGATACTTTAAGTCAGCTTGGTCCTTAGCCTAGGTTACTATCAAAACGTAAGGTAGTCACTGCCTTCTGGCTGTCACTCTTCATGTTTCTCTCAATTTTTCTCTTCTGTTCCACCTCACTCCCCCTCTCCTTTCTTACTAATGTCTCTCACAACCTCTAGAACTCCTCCAAAATTCTTTGCCAAGAAGCTCCTATCAGTCTCTTCTTAGACTTGCAGTGAGTTTCTTCCTTCCTCTTTTCACATTTCCCAAGGCTTGTCCTGGCCCCTTCCAAGTGTGGGCGGCTCACCGTCTGCATTCTCTAAAGTTGGCGTCTGTAGTCCAACTTAAAGCGCCCTTCCCATCTTACTGCCATGTGCAGATGTTTATTTCCTCCTCAGTCTTTAATCATTGGTGCCTTTGAGATTGGTGCTGCCTGGCTTCCCACCATCTGTCATCTCCTAGCAGACCTGTTCACACATATGAATACCACCCAGTACCTTGTAGTAGGAGGCTGCTTGTTTGTTTCCCATCTGCCCAGACTCCTGAAATAATCACACGGAAACTATATTAATTAAATCACTGCTTGGCCCATTAGCTCTAGATTCTTTTTGGCTAACTTGTACATTGTATGTATGTATGTATGTATGTATGTATGTATGTATGTATGTATGTATGTATGTATGTATGTATGTATGTATGGGTGTTTGACCTGAATGCAGACATGTTCATGGGGTGTAACTGGTGATCAAAAGAGGGCACCACACCCCTTGGAACTAGACTTACAAATAGATGTAATCGACCATGTGAGTACTGGGAATTGAACCTGGGTCCTCTGAGAGAGCAGTCAGTGCTCTTAATCATCAAGTTATCTCTCCAGCCTTGTAAGCCAGAATCTCTTTTCAAGGCAGGGTTTCTCTGTGAAGCCCCGACTGTCCTGGAACTTGCTCTGTAGAGCAGGCTGGCTTCAAGCTCAGTAATCCCCCTGCCTCTACCTCCTCTACCTCCCTCATGTGCCACCATGCCTGACTAAAAGTTAGAAATTTAAGGTGGCAATGAGCAAAAGGAAGGGAACGTAACCCTGAATTCAAGAACCAAGCTACTTTTAGGTCTTTAGTCATCTTCTTCAGAAGTTCACTGAAGCTTCTATTTTTCCAGGCAGGTCCTTCCCCACCATAGAGAATAGGAAGGGTAGAAAGCCAGGTCAAAGCATGGTCTCCAGCGTGAGCAGCTGGAGGCTTGAGCTTGTTGGGTCTACTGATTGCTGCTGAGACCCATGATTGTTGTGACTGCAGCGGAGGAATTTTGTTCCTCCCCCATGACTACATCCTCCTATACTTTGCTTATTTTTGAGTGGGAGAACATGCCTTTCTTTTGACATTCTTCCTGGAGTGTGGTTGCTGTACCACATTCTCCATTCCAGAAAACCTGTTTTCCCTTTCCCAGCAGGTATCAATTGCAAATTGCTTCTTGGGATTCCATGTCTTCTCAGTGCTGGGCTTTTGTCTGGTTTGAAGCTGGGCAGGGTTCGTGCATGCTGCTCCAGTCTGTGAGCTCATATGTCTGTCTGATCTGCTGTGTCTGGAAGAAGCTGTTCCCCTGGTGACACCCACCTCTGGCTTTCACGATGATCGTTTTGTCTCCTCTTCCTCACAGATTCCTGAGTCTTGAGGGGAGGGGTTCGATAAAGACATCCCAGTTAGGGCTGAGTGCTCCAAAGTCTCTCGCGCTCTGCACATTGTCCCCGTATGGGTCTCTGGTAATCACCATCCGCTGAAGGAAGATCTCAGATGAGGGCTGAGCAAGGCTCTGCGCTATGAGTGTAGCAGTGTATCATTCAGGATCATTCACTGTTCTGTCCTTTTAGCAGGATACTAGTAGCAGGTCTCCTAGGGCCCACGCTTACCTAGGCTCAGGGTTTTGGCTACTTTAGCTGTATCAGGTATGGGTTTCGTCTCCTGGAGTAGGCCTTAAATCAAAATGTGGCTAAAATCTTGTGTTTTTCTTTTCTGACATATAGTTTCTCTATGTTGTGGAGGGTGACCTTGAATTCTTGAACTCAGGTGATCTTGCTTGAACCTCCTGAGAAGCCATGGGTGCCGGTCATACTACTGTGTCCGACTGAATGTCTCCAAACCATTTCCCCTCTGTTGGAACTGGAACAGAATGTGCTATCTTTTCTCTCAAAGGGTTAAGTAAGACAGAACTCCATTTCTAAAAGTGGGTGTTTTGTTTTCTTTGTTCTCTGTTTTGTTTTGTCTTGGTTTTCATTTCTGTTTTAAAAGAAATCATTTGGCAGAAATTAAAATTCCTCAAGGGTCCATTTTTTTTTGAAATCAAAATACAGGCTCAAGGTTTCACTTTAGGTTCAAAATTACATTCTGCTTATCAGCTGTGTTACTTTAAATCAGCCATTCACGCAAGAACATGAGGCTGCGCTTTGGCCATTCAGGGTGAAGTACTGCATCGCTCTGCATTAGGGCCTTACGGGGCGTGCTTGCGTACCCGATCCGACATGGCCACAACCTCTTCTTCAGAAGTGAGGGTTTTTTTTTTTTTACCTTGTCAACAATACTTTAGATTGTGTGCTCATTTTCTTGAGACCTCCCTAGACCCACATTTTACAGCCTGGCACCAAACATAGGGCTCTTCTCTCATGATTGACAGTCTTGAGGGCTAGTTCCTGCCCTAGGAGGGGCACCCAATTGTTTTGCTGTGATGGCCCTGGCTGTGGAGACATCCCCTGTCCCCAGAACTAATGGAAACCCCAAATCAAAAGTAAACAATGCAGAGAGATAAGGGCCCCAAACAAGCACAACGGTAACTCATTAATTTTTTTCTTTTCTTTTTTTTTTTCTTCTTTTAATTTTATTTTTCAAGACAGGGTTTCTCTGTGTAACAGTCCTAGTTGTCCTGGAACTCACTCTGTAGACCAAGGTTGGCCTGGAATTCACAGAGATCTGCCTGCCCCTGCCTTCCAAGTGCTGGAATTAAATGAGTGTGCCACCACAGCCTGGCAACTTCTTACAGGAACCAAGGTAAGAAAATTGATCTGGAAAGTACCTTAAGGGCTGGGAATTTTCAGAGGACATGCCTGAGATGTCAATCACGCAATTGCTCCCCAGAAGGAAAACAAAAGGTACAGGAGACATAGAAACCTCCAGTGCTGGGAAGTGAGAAACCCAGCCCGGGTAGAGAAAGGAGAAATGAAGGTTCTTCCTCTGATGGTCCATTACAACAAATGCTGAGATTCTGGGAAGACAACTCCCGAACCAAGAGAACAGACTAGACCGCTGCAGTGTTGATGCTGCTTTGGTGGTGGAAGCATCCTGGAGACGGTGTGAAGATGAATGAGATGTGTATTCAAACATCTTAATTTGCTACAGTGTGTCATGTGTGTGATTTCTGTTCAATTCGTATTTAGGGAAATGAAATTAGAAACAGTAAGTTAGCATGAGAGAGCATTAAGGATATAGCATGAGGATAAAGGTATAAAAAGAGAAAAGAACATTAAGATAAGGATGAATTTTGTATGAGTGTGTGGCGAGAAGGAAAAAATAAAAAGTGAAGACAAAACCACGAAAGCTTTAGTCAAGTTGCAAAAGGTCTGTATTGAACAAGATTTGTGGAGGATGGAACCTAAGGATGATGTGTGTTTGATGATTAAAATTCCTAAGATGCTGAAGAGATGGTTCAGCCATTAAGAGTACTGGCTGCTCTTCCAGAGGACCCAGGTTCGGTTCCCAACACCCACATGACAGCCCACAGCTGCCAATAACTCCTGTTCTAGGGGATCTGATTCCCGAATTCAGAAATACTTGCAGGCAAAACACTAATGTATTAAATAAATAATTTAAAATTCCTCAAATGTGATCCCTAACCTTGGTCATCAACTTGGTACACCTGGGAAGAGGAACCCTCAGTTGAGGAATTAACTTCATCAGATTGGCCTGGGGACATATCTGTTGGAGCATTTTCTTGGTTGCTCATTGATGTAGTGGATGGTGCCGTCCCTGGGCAAGTGGCGTTGGGTTGCTTAAAAAAGGTAGCTGATGAAAACCTCTTTCCTGAGGACCGGCTGCCATAGTAACAGAAGGTACTGTGAAAGCTGCCAAAGGTGAAACACAGTCAGTAGTCTTACCCAGCTGGGATGCCTGTGAGCCACAATGATCAGCACAGCAAGCTGCTCCTGAAGGTGCCTTAGTGGCCCTCATATCTAGGCAGAAACCAATAGCTTTCTAATTGGACTTAAGACACACGCAACAGGAGAAAAGCCATACCTGGTCCTGTAAACCTGGTCAGCTATCCGGGCTAGGGAGGTCATGATTTTAGAGATCTTACTACTACTATTTTACTAGGTCAGCATAATTTTTACTTGCATTCTAAATACTTTTTCTATTTAATATAATTTCTTTATTGAATCTTTGGGAATGTCACATCATACACCACAATTCTGCCCACCTCCCAGTCCCTCTGTATTCTCCCCAACCCCTGCTGTGCCCCCCAAAAGAAAACTAAAAAACAAACAAGCAAACATATAAAAACAAAAACAACAAAACAAAACCAAACCTCGTGACTCCTCCATCTTCCCCACCTCTCCAGCATCTCTTCATCCCAGTGGCATTGGGAGTTGTGGTGTGTCAAGCAGTAGACCCTTTTGTCCAATCAGCTTTACTTGCAAATGAGTCATTGGTCTGGCTCAAGGCCTCTAGCTTCTGGCCCACCATCATCAATGGATTCTCACCAAAACTCCTGTCAGATATCTTGTGGCTGCCCAGAGTCACGGAGATCCCACGGGTATCACTCCACAGCACCAGTCCCGACATTCACAAGCTCCAGCAGGTCCTAGATGGGGTAGATGTATGGGTGGGCCTAGGTGGTAGTTGAGCTGGTCAATGCAGGTCACTGGGGCTGCCCCTCTCAGACCAGGGATGAAGCCAGCACCCCTAAGTCCATGCCATTAGAGTCAGTACTCCCTCTCCCATGGTTAGGGGTGGAGCTGTCTCTCCTCAGTTGGGGGTGGGGCTCTCAGCTCTCTTGCTGCAGTGTCCAGCAAGAGGCAGGGCCCAGCTATTCCAGGGTCAGCAAAGGGTGGGGCTTGCTCAGCATGAACCTCTGATTCCTATGGCCTCCTGAGGTGACACAGGCCACAGACATCAACACAGACCCTAGCTGCCACAGGACCACAGACTTGGATATGGCCCTTGGCAGCAGCTTGGGCCTAGATGATATCCTGGTTCTGAGTAGAACAAGCCACTCAGATCAGAATGGCTCTGGTGGTGACATGGCCCCCGGACACCAATAAGGCTGAAGGTTTTGACCTTGACCCTGCCCTTCTGTGTAAATTTTTGTGGCAACATGGGTCTCAGACTTCAACACAGACCCTGGCTACAGGAGGACCACAGACCCAGATATGGTCCTTGGCAGCACCAGGGTCTCGATATCACCATTGCCCCAAATGGCAATGTAAGCTACCCACATAGGCATGGCCCCAGCAGCAGTATGGCCCTCAGACAGTAACATGGCCCCAGATCTCAGGCCATGTTATATCCACATGGCTTTTAATGGTAACAGGAACCTTGGACATTGATGCTGAACCTGGCTGTAGTAGGGCCATGGGCCCAGACATGGCCATCAGCTGCAAGTATGGCCCAGACATCACCATGGCATTGGGTAGCAGCACAGGCCACTCAGATCTGCATGGCCCTGGCTGCAGCATGTCTCTTGGCCACCAACATGAACTCAAGTGACTGACCTGATCTTGGGCATCCACACAGCCCTCTGTGGCAACATGGGCCACAGACTTCAACACAGACCCCGGTTGTGGTAGAACCATGGACCCAGACATGACACTATGGCCCTGGTTGGTAGAACAGGCCACTCAGATCTGTATGGCTCTGGCTGCAGCATGGCCGCCAGACTCCAACAAGACCACAGATTGCCCCCCAGACTCAGGCCTCCGTGTGGCCCCTGGTGGCAACATGGGTGGATCACGGACTTCAACACAGACCACAGCTGCAGTAGGACCATAAACCCAGACATGGTCCTTGGCAGTTGCTGGGGTCTGGATGTCACCGTGGCCCCAGGTGGCAGCACAAGACAGCAGCCAGATTGGCATGGCCCCAGTGACAGCATGGCTCTCAAACACCAACATGGCCCCAGGTGGAGGCCAAGAGCCCAGGAATCTGCATGGTCCTCATGACAATAGGAACCACAGACATCAATCAACATAGAGCCGGGCTGCAGTAGGACCATGGAAATATTTTTTTTCTTTTACTCACAGATAAGTGTAACTCACTCCCAGCAGAGAAGTTTCTCTGTAGCAGAGACCATTACAGAAAACTAGAACTGGTCAAAATAAAGAGAATGAATCATTATGGGTGCCCAGCCCCAGTGGAGAGATCTCTGCCACAGGCCCTGCATTTATGGCTCAGGGAACAGTTCAGAAGAGGGGCAGAAGGACCAGGAAACCTGCTGTGTGTATCCACCTGAGAAGACCACTGGGACAGGGTTTAAGCCAAGTAAAGTCTGTTTTAGCTAGTCAGAGACTGCCCTTGGTGTTAAGGATCCAACCCTTTCCCAAGGTGACCTTTTAACCACCAAAACCATATTCCGGGTCTTTATGAACAAGTTTCTTGTTGAGTTAACAACCTGTTTTAACAGGTTTCTTAATTAGTTAACAAAACAGTTGGCTAGAATTGAAACTATAGAAGCCAAAAAGTAGGGTTAGTATATTTAGAGATTTCTCCAGAACTATGGATTTTGATGATTTTGGTCTTTGTTTTAGTTTTGGCAGGTGGTACTATCTACCTGCTGAGTTTTGGGACCTGAATGGTACTTCCATCATGGAGTCCGTTGTGCAGTCTCTGCAATAGCACAGCCAGCAGAGCATCAGTCCACAAGAGGAAAGAAAGAAAGTACCCGGTGTTGGTTCAGATTTCCAGAGTTTGACCCATGTAGTTTATTTCAGACATATTTAAGTACAGCACAATTTGGAAAAAAAGTTTAGAGTTAATAATTAACTCAGTCCTGTGTGTGCAATAACGCTCAAGACATGACTACATCAAAACTTTTTGTAAAATTACATGTGACATCTTCCATAAAGATGGGTTCTATAGATCGACTGAGAAAAACAATTTCATGATAAGGGGCTGAGGGGGTATCTGGTGTGGTCTTGGTCATACAGATAGAACAAAGGTGATCTGAGCAATGGCAGTATCAATAGACATGCTAGAAGGGGGAAATCTCAGAGTCTCATGCCTGGACACAGAACCACAGGCAACAAACTGTTGTGGACTTTGAGAACGCCAAAAGACCACCTGGACTCTATCGAGATTTTAATCAGCTGAATTTTATTTAAATTGCAACTGACCACAGTTTCCTTGATCGGATTTGGGACTTTGGTCATGCCTGGTACAGGGAGGTGGCAGCAGTGCTGGGCGTGGAGGGTGGGGGGAGAATTAGGGGGTGTTTAAAGGCAAAAGCCACAATTCATTCCTAGGTTTGTGATTCCTGCACACATTCATTTCCACTGACGTGAGATAACCCCCCAGGTCTCTTGCCTCCCTGGAATTTCTGGAATGTTTTAACAGATTCAAGTTGCTGACAGGACTAAGCTCCAGGATGGTTGCTCTGACCATTGGAGTAATTTTAGCTTCTACATGACGACCGCTGAGACGGAGTCTTCCCTGGTGAATTAGCCAGTGCCAAGGGCTCAGCTCTGAACTCACACACATACAAACAACATTAAATAGACCCAGCAGGTTGTATTTATAGAGTTATACATCAAGTTTTTTATGGTGGGAATTTAGAAAATTTGGAACACACACACGCAGAGGGGGAGGGAGGTGCACATGCAAAGAAGCAGTAATTAGTGGAAAGGACTTGTTATTCAAAGCCGTCCCTGAAGAAGACAGAGAGGACTATCTCTGGGCTGTAGCGTACAAAAAGCAGTCACTGGAAAACAAAGGGGAAGTATGGAAAAACAAGAGGTGAGTCGTCCATGTGCCAGACAGGGTCTTACTCGGTTGGAATTGTGTCCGCTGTGGCAAGGACTACACGGTGGGCCTTGCAGTTCCGGCCCTAGTTTACTATAATTCAATGACGGCTTTTCTTCAGTAGGAAGAATTATGCAGAGCTGGACTGCAAAAGGAAGAGATGTAGAGCAAGGGAGCGTCCGACAAAGGCCTGTTAGACTAGAAAGACCCTTGGATGGAGAATTTAGGGTTCGGATGAACAGTTTACTCTTCATCGCCCTGAAAGGGCAAGGTCGAGTCAGCCACTTGGGCGGTTCCTTATTCTCTGGGGAGCCTAATCAAAACAAAAACAAACTTGGAAGAAATGTTAATCATTTCCTAAAGGCAGCAGGCTTCTCCTGTTCGCCAGCAGCACAGGTGGTTTCTTCTAAAAATACCTGCTCTTCCGGGAAGCATTTCCTGGAGGGAGGGAAAGATCATAGCTGGAACTGTTTAATGATTCCTTGCTGGATATTTATTACTTTATTCTTACAGGGAAAAGTACTTCATTGTTTGCAACAGTTTCCTTTGCCCATTTTTCCTTCAAAAGTTACCAAAATTAACAAGACTAATTAACAAGGAGGGCCAGGGGAATTTTCTTTTCCAAATACTCTCTTTATGTTCATATATTTCTGAAAATGTAGGAATACCTATCTATTTTGGTGTCAGCCAAAAGGTCTTTAAAGGTGGAGATGCTACTTGAGAGATATGTAAGGCTGGAATAAAAATCATGTTTTGAACCATATAGATAGGAATATGTTGCTAGTGAATGTATGGGACACTTCTCTGGGCTCACCTGGCACCAGCAACCATTATTACTGTAATCATTAGGGTCACAGCCCAGACCTTGACCATCCTAACAAGGTACTTAGCCACTTGGCTACTTGCTTTCAATAGGCTAATTGAAGAGTAGTAGTGAAAACCAGCCAAAGGAGATTCAATGTGGCCACATGGGGAGACGAACAAAGGGTGACCACTCCTAGCCCCAGGCTAGCTTGAGGGTCTGATGTAGGAGGGTCATCTGTTTATGTGTTACTTTCATTGGTTAATAAAGAAACTGCCTTGGCCCTTTGATAGGACAGCAGTGTAGATAGGTGGAGTAGACAGAACAGAATGCTGGGGGAAAGAAAGCCGAGTCAGG
>LOEQ01005052.1:34320-80542 GCA_001685075.1 Bramus lutescens | reverse complement strand
GTGTGTGTGTGTGTGTGCGTGTAAGGACATGTGTGCACAAGCCTGTAGAGTCCAGGTGTGACAGTGTGTCTTCCTCTGCTACTCTCTAGATGTTTATGTGTGTGTGACAGGGACTCTCACTGAAACCAGAAGTTTCCTAACAAGCTCTGCTAGCTAGCATAAGAGTTCTGGGGATCACACATTAGCCTTCCAAATTAATAGTATAATAGGGCCTGCCTACCATACCTGTTATTTTGTGTGTTAACAATGGGCTTCAAGCTCAGATTCTCCCACTTACACACCTTACCAAAGGTGGCATAGCCCTAGATTAACATTTTATGAGATTTTAATTTTAGCTTAACTGAAAAAGTGACAAAACTATTATATGAGTTTATGTTATACACTGACATTGTGATGTCTCTATTTTTTCATCAGCATTTGTTGTTTTTGCCTTCAAATCTCCCCTCAGCTACTACAGTCTGAGTTTGAAATTCTCTAGTGGCTCACGATGCTGGAAAACTAGATTGCTATCTGGTATTTGTTTCACTACAAACAAAAAGAGTGCCATGTTATTTGTATTTTTTAAATGACACTTATCACTTATATATAATAATCCATAGCTGCCTTATCAAATATTTTTGCTATTTAAAACAGTTTCTCATTTTGTAGACTGTCCTTTCATTTGCTGCATGTGCCACTTTGAGCACAAACATCTAATTTTATGTTATCTCAATAAAAAGTTATATTATTTTGCCTTTTGATATTCTAAATTTTGTTCAAACTTTTCCTACTCAAAGCTTATATTTAAATCTCTGAGTCATTTGAATAATATTCAGTATAAACTGTAAGGTCTGAATCCAATTTCATGAGGATTTTCCATGTAGATATCCTGTTTTCTCAAATGTTGAAAAGATTGATATTCTCATTGAATTGTCAGGCTACCCTGTTCAAAAATCACTTGACTGTAGATATAAGGCTGGCTTGTGTTCTGTGACCTCTTTTCCTCTGATGATGCTCCTTACTTCATATGGGTGTCTCGGTGGCCATGACTGTGAGAGATGATTTGAAGGCTTCCAGAGTGTATGGAGGATGGAGATAAAGCAAGCAATATGTTTCAAAGCCAGCTCTCCTCACCATGACTCACTTTGATTTCTATTTCTTTAAGTGTGCCTGTTGAAATGAACTCATCTTCCAAGTGTTCACAGTCTTTACTTAACTCTAAGGTTCGGAGCAGTTGAATGCCTGAGCCATGGTCTCTGAAACTATCTCTCAAAACAAGTATGCTTTCTGAGGCCCTCATACACCATTTCAGAAATGTTCATTCTTCTTTCTTTATTATTTAGACTACAAGTCAACATGTCTGTCTTTTTCCTTTCTCATTGAAAGTGAATAAATATTTTTTAAGGGAAATTACTTATGAGTCATTATTGGGTTAGGAAGAAACCTGGTGCCAGGGAAATACGCAGGAATCCACACGGAAGACCCTAGCTAAGACCCTAAGCAATTGTAGAGAGGGTACCTGAACTGGCCTTCCCCTGTAAACAGATTGATGACTACCCTAACTGACATCATAAAACCTTCATCCAGTAACTGATGGAAGCAGATTCAGAGATTCACAGCCAAACACTGGGCCAAGATCTACGAGTCCAGCTGAAGAGGGGCAGAGGGGCTTATATGAGCAAGGGAAGAGGCCATGATGGGGAAATGCAGAGACAGCTGACCTGAGCTCATGGGAACTCAAGAACTCTAGACTGACAGCTGGGGAGCCTGCACGGGACCTAACTATGCCCTCTGAATGCTGGTGACAATTATGTAGCTAGATCTGTTTGTGGGACCTCTGGCAGAGGGACCAGGATCTATCCCTGGTGCATGAGCTGAATTTTTGGAACCCATTCTCTATGGTGGGATGCTTTGCTCAGCCTTGATGCAGGGGGGAGGGGCTTGGTCCTGCATCAACTTAATGGACCAAGCTTTGCTGATTCCCCATAAGAAGCCTTACTCTTTCTGAGGAGTGGTTCTGGGTGGGTTGGGGAAGGTGAGGAGAGCAGGAAGGTGGGGGAGAACTGTGGTTGGTATATAAAATGAATAAAACGTTTAAAATAAAAGGTAGCATTCAAACATGGTTGTACAACTCCATTTTTATTTTCTTCTATTTGTTCCTGAACAAATTTTGCATTTTTCCAAATATTGCAATTAGTATTTTCAACAGCTGAAGAAAACTGTGAGCGTTATCAGAGTCATTCAAAAGGAGTAGCCAAGCCAGTCTCCATCACAAATTGTTTCACCATTTCTGCGTTTCTTCACATAAGCTACTGAATAACCTGCTTTAACAACACATTTATTGGACATCAATTGTGCATAAATGGCGAATCCTATGAAAAGACAAAGTACCTCCTCTCCAGATCTCTTACTTAGGAGTCTATCTTTTCCCCACCAGATACAGTAGCTAATATCTAATGTTGCAGAAGGAGTCATGAATCAAGTGGATAGAGCAAATATGACGGCATTTCTAAACATGGTGTTAGCAGAAATGGCACTGTAGTGGGGAACTGGGATTTCAGCTGAACACTGAACAGATATTATTTCAAATATCTTGCCCAAAGATACCATTAACGATGGAAATTTTCTTTCTAGTTCAAGGTGATAAATCTTTCCAGAGATCAAGTGGCTTGCTTTGTAAGTATGTCTCTGCTCTGCTACACAATAGTTTGCTAATAACACTGTCTAAATTACCACACATTAGGTTTGAATAATTTCTTACTTGTCCCATGTAAGGATTATTCCTTAGCTTTTGCCAAAAGGATTTCTTGGATACTTTTAGCATCTCACTCTCTCTCTCTCTCGCTCTCTCCACACACACACACACACACACACACACACACAAAAATATTTATAATCAACAACATTCCATGAACATATGTTTTGAAGGAGAATCTGAAGGTTTTCACACAATCAAGGATATTAGAAAACAAAGTTAAATTCCAAAATTGCTCCAAAGAATAAGTTCCTATAATTAGTGGCAATTGCTGTATCCAGAGATGACAGTTGAGAGGTTCACAACTTATTTTGTGAGGAGGAATGTGTAACTAAGGTGACATGAGAAAATCATAAACAACAGCCTGCAGGACGGCCTACAAGTTAGAGATTGTAGCACTGAAAGATGCTTTGCCTGTGAGAGGGAAATCATAAGATATTCTTCGGACGCATTTTAGCTATTGTATGCCCTGAGCTGACCCACGCTGGGGTAGTTGTTACCACAACAGCAATAATCGAGGTAAAATAGGCAAAGAGCTTCCTGTAGGGATGTCGCTTATAAGTCAAAGCCGGCAGTCTTTCCCTTAATCTACAATAATACAGTACAGAACGAATTTAGAGTTGGAAACATTGTTCTATAGGGCTATGGATACAGTTCTACGGAAAGCATCTGCTACCATGCCTCTGTTTAATCCCTAGGGGTCCCAATAACCACACCATTTGATATTTAACCATTATTAAGAAATTGATTCCTCTAAAGGAACTGACAGACTGGATTTTAGAATCAGGTTGCTGAAATCGCTGTTCTGGAGTTAAGAAAAGGCAGAAAACAATAGCCTAAAGATGTCATGCCAGGAGTAAGATCAACAGAGAAACAAAGCCCCCAGAAGGACACAGACAGGGCATGGAGCACCGGAAGTGGTAATAGCCATCTGAGGTGCCCTCCCCAAACTTTGTAGAGAAAGAACAATGAGCGATTGTCTTATAATGCACAGGGCTGCCTGGATCCCTCCACAAATCAACAAAGAAAGGGCAACATATTGATTCTACGATTATCCAGAGACTTTCTCTCCGAAGTTAAGTCTGGAAGTATTACAGCAGCATTAGGTAAACTGCTGCCAGAGACGTTGTATGTCTTAGTTTTCTCTAACTGTGTGATGGACCAGCACATGTGCATGGCCTGGAAAGAAGATCCATTAGGCTCCCTAAAGCCATCTCAGAGAAAACCCTAAATAGGTAGGTCAACTACTCCTTTTAAATCTTGGTTTTGCTCACCTTCACGAGTGGCAGTCTCATAGACAGAGAAAACTATTCACTTTGTATGATCAACTTGTAGTTTAAAAAGAGAACCAAATTCTTTCTATTCTACTGCATTGCACTTAATAAAGAGTGGTGAGTTTATTTATTATTTATTTATAATTTCACAATTATACTGTATAGTGTGATTGCTTAAAAGCTACAAAGGAGGTTCAGGTCAAAGTCTAGCACAATCATCAGAAAATAATATTAGGTATCTTACTACTTATTTCTGAGTGTAGACATACTAAGAGATACTAGGGGAAAAACAGTAAACATTTCTTATAAAGACATAAAAAATAAAACTCAGTCAATTCAAGGCAACATCCATCATTGATTTCTCCTTACTATCTTTCATCATTAAATTCTGAAATATTTATTACTTCCCCATGCAAAACCCATTTTGCCTTATCTGAAGCTGAAATCTATACTTTTTGTCTATTTGGTTCTATTCTATTGACACCCACTTTTCAATTTTAAGTAAAATATACTCAACATTTCCTTTTCATCCTCACATCCCTTAAAGTTCGGTTCTAACCCTGAACGTGCCTAATCTGGGTGTCTCACACACTCCAATCCCTCAAGCTGAGTTTACCTGTGGGTTTCTAATTGACAACAGGTCAATGGTGGTAATGGAGACACTAAGCATAAACAAGAGAAAGAAGAAATTGGAGAGACTAGAATTGTTAGCGCTGGGGGAGTCTTGAATATATCAGAGATAGTCACATAAATAGCATATATGAGATTTGATACTAATGATATGTATGACATTCCAACTGGTAAGGCAGAAGGAAGGGCATATATCAATGCAGGGCTGGGAGGAAACAATGGCAGATTTTAAAGTTTCTTGAAACACAGATACTCGCCTACACCGGCAACCACATGGTTCCGGAGCTGAACAGTTAACTTATGAAGTAAAGAAAAAGAAAACCCTGTGACTGGAATAAAGGCTGTTAACCTTCTCAGTGGGTATTTGCAATGGAGGATCTTTTCAGGGTTAGAAGTCTTACCACCTGCAGAAGTGGGAAAGATAGACAGTTTTCTCATCTTATGTAGAAACTAAGTAAGTCATGGAACACATCTTGATAGGCAGGAAGGGCAGACAGAGGAAGAATTTAACTGAGGAAAAAAGTTAGTAGGCATAATTGCTCCTCCTAAAATAATCCACATTGTGTTGTTAGGAACACTGTTCAAAAATATTTTGGATGAATTGTTTTTAAAATGAAGAGTTTCAAGTAGAAAAAGAATGAACCTAATAATGTTATAAACATTAATTTATTCTCTTCCCTTTTTCAAATGCCTCTTTTACCCAGCATTTCTGATGTCTAACTGCCAGTAATTGAGATAGACCTGCATAGTGGAAAGAGAAAATCAATTTCTATATGATGCCCTTTGATTTCCACATTAGTATGAGCAAGCAATACATCCACACAACACATAAATAACAAAAATGTTTACAAACAAGTGTATTTGTATTATATATATATAATTGTGTGCTTTATGCATATGTATCTATATTATATATGTGCACACATATCATCAGATATTATTATATATGAACGAATGATGAGATAGGCCAAAAATTACTGAATATACTTGTGCATTTCTCTTTTTAATATACATGTTCATTATGGAATGTGGTTGCTATGGAGACAGTTGCTAAAGACTTCATCAGTCTCTATTGAATTCAAGGCACTGTACTGCCCATTGAGATGACAGGGGTGGGTATCAAGAGAGTCAACATGGCTCTCTCTCTTAGACAGTTAAGATCAAAAATTGGAAAATGCCCTTTTGACCATACAATAAAGGCTCATGTTCTAAAATGACAGATCCATCAAGTTGTAAACACAGCCGATCATTTATCTGATGGCTCCATGATCCCCTCTTTGGTTCCCATTTCCCCCACAATATAAGATATAACTCTTTACTCAGGCTGCTGATTCTTACTCTTCTGAATAGTTAGTGCAATAAGGACCCTGGTATTTGATGAACTGAATTAGCACAGCCTAATACCTGGTATGGTTGGGAATGTGAATGTTGGGGTTAGAAACCACTTTTGAGAACAAAAAATACTAACAAGAGGGAAATGTTTCCACAAACTAATCTCTACTTACACAAGTTTCTAGCTCTTCAAATCCAGTTCTAGACAACTCCTGGTGTTTTCTATTAGAAAGGTAAAGATTCTGATGAGGTGGCACACTACTGCAGCTGTGGTCACAGCATTTCAAGACAATGCAACATGTAAGAGCCCTTGTGAGTGCATACACATGGTATATACAGACAGAAAATGGTATAAAACTAGCTGAAATACAAGGTTGGAGGAGCAATATCAAGATCACACAGAGAATTGTAGGAATCATTAGAGACTTTCAGTGAACCTGAGAAAATGATGCTGTTTCATCCTCACAATTCAATATCGAAGAACTCATAACCTAATGTAAGAAATTGGCTAAATCCTAAAAGGACTCAAATGTCACCATTAAAGGAAAACAACATTGTAGAAGCTTATGACCTATAACTGAACCACGTTGTTTTGTTATCATCCAAATCTTTAGTATGTGAGTTGTTTTCTTAAGACAAGCAAACCCTGGACTTATGAATAAGTTAACACATTTTAATAATCATCTAAGGACATAAAAGATTAATATTACTTATGATAAAATATAGTGTATATTTATGAGACTGGAGAGGTTTGCAAATCAAACCCTGGAAAGGGAACCCATTTGAATCTCAATTATGGGTTATGGCTAGAATATTTTGTTCTCCATTGTCACATAACTTATACTATGACAAGTTAAATTAGATAGCCAAAATGTCCAAATGACCAGTGGTCTCTGAGGTGCTGGATGTCACAGTAATTAACTCACTTAAGTAAACCGAAAGACATATGACTTTCCGCCAGCCTGTGGCTCCCTTGTCATTTTCTTCTCTTAACAACATTCTCAGATGTACTATTTTAATTAGGTAGAATTCAATACTGTAATCGATTATGTACTGAGAAACAATGCTAAGTCACACAATATCACATCATGCATATTTGAGAAAGCTAAAGTTCAAAGACCTTCCTACAAGACTTTTCTAGAAGCATTGCTTTAGGACTTAAAACATTGCTCTGCATTCACCCTCAATGTTTTATATCATACAAGACAGACCAAAGTTCGTATTTGCATGTAACTATTCAAGTATTAGCTCAACACTTATTGAAAACACTGTCAATCATGACAAAACTCCATTTAAAAATTTGCTGTAACTAAACATACAGCAGAGGCTACAAAGAGAGTCTCTGCTAGGTTCTATTTGCTCTATCAAGTCCCCATGTTATACACTCTTACTTAGTGTAGTCACATGGATTCCATAATATTATCCTCTTTCAAGAATATTTTGGCTCTATTTTAGGACAGGGTCTCATGTGGCCCAGACTGTCCTCAAACTCTATGTAGTTTAGGATAACCTTGAACTCCTGGTCCTCTTGCCTCTACTTTCCTGGTGTGATCCACCACACCCGGTCTAGACGATGCCAAAGTTCTTTCTCAGAACAAACACCTTACCAAGTGAGCTACATCACTATCCATCTCTGGTATATTATGATGCAAATCTTTGGTATATTATGATGCAAATCTTTCTCCTACGAGTTCATGCATTAGGAAATATAAAGCTGAGATTCAAATGTTACTCGTGTATGTAGGTAGGACCTAGGGTGACAATTTGGATAAGCAGAAGTGATGATGATTGGTTCAATAATGTTATCAGTAGTGAATAAAGGACTTGGGAGCTGACTCAGTTAATAAAGCACTTGCCTTGCCAGGAAGAGGATATGAGCTCAACCTGGAAAACGCACTTTTACAAAGCCAGGTTTGATGGCATAAGCTGGTAAGCTCGGCAATGGATGTCAGAGACAGGTTCATTGATGGTCTCTGACTTGCCTACTTAGAGAGTTATAAACCAAGTGAGAGACCCTGCCTTAAACAAGATGTATTGAACCTGAGAAAAATACCCCAAGTTGATCTTTGTGTTTTGTTGTGCACACGGGTTCACATACATACATGTACAGAAACAGGGACAAGGAAGCAGGACTGAGCCAGGAATCTTGCTCTGCCTCACCAGATGCCACCCTGTGTCTTATAGGACAGTCTCATGCTCCTCACCAGGCATCAATCAGATGCTATCCCAGCCATCAGCACTATGAGACTATTAGATTTCTGGGGTTTGCAGCAGGAGAAATGGGGCTAAAATGTTACAATAAGCATATGAGTTACAAGTTTATCAGTCTTGAAATCTATTTCTTTATTTCTGCCCAGAAAATGGTGTGGATTATAATTTGAATTGCACAGAATATGTACAATATGTGGAAAATTTACATCTTTGTGAGTTAATATGAAAAGAAAGGAGCCTGGATTGTTAAAAGGAGAAAAAGAATGCATAGGATTTAATAACTTGGTAAAAGAGTTTACAGATGTAAAACCATTTTCCTATTGCACTTGAAATAATTCTCTACATGTTCAACTATTTGTATGCAAATATTTGTTAATCAAGTAATACAAATGTATTAGTAGCCAAAATTCATATTAGAACAATTCACTCAAAATAAAACACATTCATGACGGATTTAGGGAAACCTACAGTCTACACAGTCAACTGTCCTGGTAAAGTAGAGAAAGTTGAAAGTTGTGTAGAATATTCAAAACACAATGATCTCCAAGTGAGACAACCTAAGTGCCATACAGAGAAAGGCACAAAGTATGAATGCCATAGGATCTAATGTTAAGTTCCATCTAAGGTCATCTGGAAGAATCAATTCTACATCAACAAAGCTGACCAGAGCTCCATTCAACTCAACATGGTGCAGAAGAGCCATCATGTCTGCTAGAGAATGAACTTCATCCCACGGGGGAAGAAACTGGGAAAAACTACACTAAGTGAATAAAGAGCAAAAAGATCCAACTGAGCAAATGTAACTGAAAATCGGATGCTGTAGCAAGCTTGAGGATGATATGAGTTAATATTCATGGTAATGAGATATGAATATGTAAGTAAAACATGATGGCAGAAGGCAGCCTGAAATGGAAATAGTCCCTGACAGCTCTGTGGAGAAAAGCCCAGATATCACTCAGTCTGAGAGGTGGGGCAGCAAAGTAAGGTGAGAGATTAAGGGTGGACAGCAACCTTCTACACATTTTGGTACAAAGGTAATCACTCTAATATGATACACTTTCCTAAAGAAAAAAATGTAATAGAACTCCAAAAATAAATTTGCAATGCAACTGACAATTGAGGGAATGATATAGAATATATACATAGAAACAATCTTCACTGTAATATATTTCATTACAGACCTGAGATGAAATATAAATATATACTTAGGTCACTTATTAAAGGAAACTCCTTTTATTAGCTTACAGAGGAGAATAAAACTCCAACTTATAAAAACAAGTATTTCCCTTATAAATAAAAGGGATAGAAAATAAATGAACTGCCAAATGTATGCATTGGAGATATAAACAATAATACACTCAGGATGTTATAGATGCCCAGCAGGGTAGAATTTACAATGAAGAATAAATAAAACAAAGTGGGTGCCAATTCCACAGCAGGAAGGACACTGTTCAAAAAGCAAAACAATTACATAGGTCAATGAAAAACCTGCCAGGAATGCAGTAATTGTGTCCAACTTTATACAGCCTTCCTACTGAGAAATACACAAGAGGAAGCTGAAAACACAAAGCAATGAATGAAGCAGTTTGGGAAGACGGTTTATGATATACTTTACTCAAAATTTAGGAACATTCTATAAAACAATTTAACATGAATAATGTATTTCAACAGAGAAAAACAAAGTTAATGGAAAGCAAATCTGATCCTTTAGAAAAAAATATCTGAATTTCTTTTGTAGAAAAGGAAAAATGACAATGTGAACTGTGTGTGTTCATGTGGAAACCTTAAGAGAATCACCGAAAACATAAAAGGGAAAAGGGGGTGAACTTGAAATAAGGGACCACTTTCCTAAGAAGTTACCAAATGGAATTCGGTTGCTAGAACTTGTCAACTGTCTCTGATAAAGCTGTGCTTGGAAATGCTGCAGTATCCTGAGTTGATAAGAGCATCCCATAAGCAGCTAAGAAGGGAGGTCCACCTGTGTTTTACAAGCCATAGCAGCAATAAAACCAGACAAGGTCCATTCGAGAGGGTGCATGCGTGGTGAATTTTGGAGACATATGCCCAGGTCCTAATCTAAAACAGGTCTTCACTAATGGAACCATATCAAGAATTTTAAGGCAAAGGTAATGTCATGTGACCTTCTTTCTGGTGAGCCCTGACATCCTTCCAAATGCTCTTTTAGAAGACAAACTTAGACACCATTACATACAGACCAGGAACCCTATGAGCTTAGCCCAAGGGATGAGGCAATAAGCTAAAAAAAAAATGGTGACTGACAGCTTCCAGAGCATGGAAACAGCCAAAGAGGATGAACTTCTAGAACTGCTCAAGGAGGTGGGGCTCTGGATCATTGTGACTTGAGGCTCAGGTCACTGGTGAGTGACCTCCATTGCTGTCCTCCATCAGATAAGTGTTGCAGGATTCACAGGCCATAGGTGCTGTCCTGGACTGTAGTAAGACTATCAAGACAGAGGCAAAAGTGCCACAGAGCCATATCAATATAAAGACCCCAAGAAATACATTAAAAATAACAATTACTCACGGATTAAAGTTGTCTCTACAGGTTCATGCACGGCAAAATACTATAAATCCATTCAAATCTGATATTTACAAGAAAATTCTGAAGTAGTCATTGTGTTTCTTTCCTTAAGAAATATAATTGATATTTTTTAAATTTTTAAAATTTTATTTATTTTTTTAAATTTTTCGTGCACTAAATAAGACATAAAGTACTAGATATTCAACTTGATAATATGTACTTGAATGATCAGATCACAATAGTAGCTAAACTCAGGTCCAAGGTAAAGAAAAAAAGGAGTCCCAAAATTCCACTCTGCTAAATGGCTTCTGCATGGCATCTAGTTCAATCTGAAAGAGAAAAATCAAGAAACACAGGAAATGAATGTGAAAAGGTCAAATAATGCTATTTGTGAGCATATGATAATTTGGATAGAATAAGAAAATAGGAAACTTCTCAAATTAAAAACAATAAAACAATGTCAAATTGTGAGATAATAGGAAATCTTTTAAAATCATAAACAAATGGTGTAGTGGAAAGAGAATAATCACCTAATAATGTAACAAAAATGTTATTTAAAAGAAAACTTAAAAATCTGCCATCTAGCTAGTATCAAGGAAAATAAGATAACTCGATTCTATAAACTGTAAAGATTTTTTGAAACACACCTGCTGACTGAGTGGGGGTCGGGATCTGTGAACTTAAGCATTTTAGCACAGCTCGGTTTGGAAATTCAGAAGACAAATTCAGAGCCAAACATTCAAAGGCATGCGTAGCAAAAAAAGAAAATAGACAACCTCTGCAACCATCAGTATAGTAGTACAAGACCGACACATAAACCTCGCCTTTGAGACATTTGGAGTTGCAAAGCACAGAGAGACTGCCAATGTTTAGTAGAAATTAGAATCTGTTATCAAAACAATAAAGCAGAAACTCACAATCCAAGAGTGGTTAAAAGGTGCGGATGGGCGTGAAGGGAACGTTCTTTGGTGGTGATTCGTTTGCCATCTGACAGATTTTCTATGTGAAAAGGTCTCTTCCAACCGTGTGTTTCAAGGCTGTAGACTTCTGAATAACAAACTAACTGGGACTATTGTTGGAAAGATGGGGAAAACATTCGACTGACAATGATGTTTACGCACACAGTCCTCCTGTTACAGGAAATTGAGAAAGAGGAAATTTGATGGTGATTAGAATATGGGATACCTTCCATTTGCATTATGGGGAGAGCATGTATCTTAATGCAGAAAGAAGATGGTTAGTGGTTAAAAAAAAAAAGTCTCAAAATTAAATATGAATGAAGCTGTCAAAGTAAGGGAGCAAACCTTAAAGGTGCAATCAAGTCTGCCAGGATGTCTAAGTTTGAAAAATACATAGAAATGGCAAATATAGAATCATGGGTGTCGGTGGGTTCTCTTTTCTTCAGTGTTTACTTAATGAGGCAGAAACGTCTGTTTAAGCTGCTAAATTAGTGTGTGAGCACCTCGATTTTCTTGCAACTTGCTTTCTACTTCCCTGAAGAATCATCTAAATTGCAATGAGTAAAAATGATAAAGCATACCCAAAGAAGAAAAACCACTTCTATTACCAAGAAACTTGAATGCACACATGCTTGCTGTAAGACATGAGGAATCCATCTCTCCTCCATGGATCCCAAATGCTTCATATTTAAAATAGAGTAATTAATAATAATTATACCCTAAATTTTATTTGAATAAGCATGAAAGTAAAATTTATAAACACTACTGAAATGAGTGAAATTATTTTATTAGTTTTGAATACCACTACTACTAATAATAGTAATAACAACAATATTAATAATTTGGGCAACCCAAATGTACATTTCTCTCCTTCCCATCCTACCTGTACCATAAATTATTAAATGTGAAAAGACCAAGAAAATGCCGAAGATGTTATGCAGGAATCTGAGGTGGGAGTGTAGATTTTAGGCGAAGGGTCTTTCTCTGAAGCTAAGCAGGTTTCCAAGTTCTCCCCCATCTTAACAAGGGCTTGGGGAAGATTACCTTTGGAAAAAGGTTTCCACAGAAGACTTCAGCCTGAGCAGCATTAGATACCGCTGAAGTGAGTAACGGGGTACGTATTATTTCCCTATTAGGAAAAATAGGCTTACCTGAAATATTCATCACATAAAAACCTTCAAAGGCAAACCAAACTTCTATCTAGAACTAGAGTGTTACAGCCAACCCAATGGGAAACCATAGCCACTAGAGAAAAGTCCCCAATTAGCTTTGTCATTTCTTAGCCTTAAATTTGAAATGATGAAGAGCGCCAGATATTTGAGAAGAAAGCGAATATAGAACATGGAGAATCACACCAATGCAAAGTGGGGCAGGGAGGGAAATGTCAGCCAGAAGGAGAAATCCATGTCAAGAGGCGAAGAGCATGTCAAACACACACTGAGCAAATGTTCTCACATAAATACAAAGAACCATATTCTAAGGTTAGAATATGAAGTTACAACAACAGCTCATTTGGGAAAACACCTTTCAAAGGACTTTTTAAAAAAGTAATAATAGAACATCAATTCTAATGGATACAACAAAATTAAAGGAAATCTCTCAAAATGCAAGCTACTTGTAAAAGGGGGGAAAGAGGTACGTGCAGTGAAGGGGAGATTCCAGATGAAGGAAAAATCGTCTCTGATATGGGGTGACAATAGTTTCCTAGCTGTGCTGCGGTCCTCGTGGATGAGCAGGCAAGCTCCTCCTGGCCAATATGACAGGAATGGATCTGACCAGGTGCTTGTTAAACGCCTAGCTTCACTGTTTCTCCTAGCTCCTGGGTCTGTTTACCATGTTCAGAAGTTACCTAGCTCTGATGATGAGATACAGAAGTACTCAAG
Organism: Bramus lutescens; assembly: GCA_001685075.1. Classification (NCBI taxonomy): domain Eukaryota; kingdom Metazoa; phylum Chordata; class Mammalia; order Rodentia; family Cricetidae; genus Bramus; species Bramus lutescens. The sequence continues at coordinate 66,977 of LOEQ01005052.1, read as the reverse complement.
AAAGAGAGTCCACACATCTGGAGAAAAGTAGCCTGCCAGCAAGCCACATAAAGCCATTAAACTATAGAAGTGGAGAGAAGGTAATGAAAGTATATCTCATCACTGAAATACATTGAGAGACATAAAACAGAAGCCAAAACCAACCCTCAAAGAATGGCAATGGCAAGAATTGGAAAGTTTAAGAAACAAGTATAAAACTATTAAGAGTAACAAGGATGGCCTTTACAACTCATATGATGACAATGTTAAATAACCTTCTCTTATTATTAAATGTTAACTGAGATACTTAGGAGGGTAGTTTTCAGACCAAAGTAAAATGTCAAAACCATTAAGAATAAGTTAGAAGAAATGAGTATCTATCTATAAGACAATGAAAGTATAACATCAAAGGAAGCATCTTTTCCCTGGTTTTTGTTTGTTTGTTTGTTTGTTTCGTGTGGTTTGTTTGTTTATTGTTTTGTTTGTTTGCTTGTGTTTTGAGTCAGTGTTTCTCTGCATGGCCCTTTCTGTCCTGAAACTCTGTAGGCCAGGCTGATCTGAAACTCAGGGATCACCCTGCCTTTCTGGGGTTGCTGGGATTAAAGGCCACTACACCCTGCCTGTTGTAATTTTTATAGCAAACAAACAAACAAAAAAAAAACATTCATTCAATGTTTGATATAAAGGCTGACATAATGGTCACATGACTAATATGTGTTTAAATACTTGTGGTAGAGGATTAGGAGGTTATGTGTCATAACTCACTATTTCTACTCGAATTAAATTTGACCAGATGTTGTCTATCTAATACTTAAAAAGGGAAAACAGTCCAGGAAGGGGGAGGAAACATAAACCTCATGGTACAATTTAACATTTAAACCTAGATATTTTACCTGTGAAAATGGAAGTATCCTAAAGAAAAGTGATGAGACAATTAAAATAATAAGAGAGTAGAGCAGGAAACATTGATGCTAGTCCCTGGATGAGGACCAGGATAGCCCTCTTCACACACCTCAGAGGCCTGGAGTCAAACATTAGTCTTTCCTATCAAACTCTGGTCAAAACACTTTTAAAACCTGGACAGCACACCCTTTGCACTAATATCATGCTGTGAAGTAAATCATTTCTTTGAATAAGGTAAATCAAGATTCAATTTCACTTAAAAGTACAGGTTGATATTTTCAAGCATGCTAGAAAGATTTATAATTCAGGACCAGATGATTCCCCTAATTTATAAAAAATATGAGTCTCATAAAAATTTCCTAAGCTCAGTAAAACTAAGTATCTGCTTTTCCCTTTTGATTGTGAAAAAAAAAACTTTAGAATTTTAGGCTTAAGAAACCATTTAAAGCCCAAAATATCTTGTCAGGCAGCGAAGACAAAGTTTAAAAAGTGAAAGGGCTGTGGTGCCAGAAACTGATGCCTCTTGGTCAGTTAGTCTGAGGTACATCTGTCAAAATCATTGCTCATTGAATCATGAAGTGCGAGATATAAATAAATTAGCAAGTCGTCAAAATATATTTTCTTCCTCAAAAACTTATACGGGATTTACTGTATACAGCAAAAATTGATCTGTAATGTAGAGGAAGCAGATTTGGTAGTTGATGCTCTTCAAGCTGCCATTCTACCTATTAGTAGCAAGAAGCCGCCATGGAGGATTAGGGGAGCCAAAGCCACAAGGAAGTCAGTTGGAACATAGCTTACCATGTTCCTAAACAGACAATCACACATGCTCTGTCTCCTAATTTCTAAAGAGAATCTTCAGAATCACCCGCAAACCAATGCTTACCAACAGAATTAATAGCACGTGTAGAATCACGTGCGCATCAGACTGCTAGATCAGGGGTAATGATGCTGATTGAGAAATGCCTTTAAATGAAAGAAAACCAATTAGAAACAATTCCAAGCAGAAGGCAGGCATCAAAGGCATCGTCAGTCCTCTCGTTTCCATTCATAAAACTCACTTTAATTCTAATGTTGAACTTTCTCATTCTGTCAGGTTTTCTAATTACAAGGTATTCTTGCATTTTCCCAAGACATTTAAAAGCCTCTTTTCTAGTGCTTTTGTGATGTTAGTTACTTGTAGCTACAATATTAGGTACAAGTTATAATTGCCAACTGCCCAGAAATAACAGTACAGAGTTTATTATGATAAATCAGGGGAGAGGCTTAGACACAGGAAAACAATCTACATAGTGTTCTTTGGAATTAATGACTGCCTGTAGGTGGTGTAGTTCTCAGAAAAAAAAGTCCTATCTAAGCCGGTGTGTAAAAATACGGTGGTTGTGAAGATTTATGCAAAATATATAAATGTAATTTGTAAATAAATAAAACTGAAATTGAATAAGAACATAGACTTCAGATGATAGAAAGCATCAATAAAAATGTTCTGAATGCCAAAGGATAATAAACTCAGAGAAACATCCATATGCATTTTAAGAGCCATAGAAACTTTTGGGTATTGGCAGTGCATGTTGTACTTAATTGTGATATTTTATATGATTTTTAGTCTTCAGGCTTTAGGAAACGGTGAGAACAAGGACCATTGGTTCATGTATTTTCTTATCTCCAAACTTCATTTGTACTAACTAGCAGTTACTTGTCTTGGGAAATTGTTTCTATAAAATATTTCTATCCCGACCTTCCCATGTATTAATGGGGACATGACAACATTGCTGATGTACCCATCTGTTCATTTGCGGGTGTTCCAGGAGTCTTTGTGGATGTATAAACAAAATGTCACACCAGGCCCACTCAGAGGACACCCAGTGACGTTCCAGGATACAAAGCCAAAAGCACAGGTCAGAGAATGAGAATGTCAGTTCGTGTTTCTGGAGCATCCTACAGGATCTAGAAGTGAGGAAGTCCACCTTTCAACAGTAATGGGATATAGGGCAAGCTGTGGACGAATGGACAGCTCAGCTCTATGCACGTCAGCCATGGTATAATTCCCCAGACTCGTTTACACGTAGAAGAGGACTGCCCGATTCTTGAATAGTCAGAGAAACACTGTCAGTTTGAATAACAGATTACACAGTCTCCAGAGATACTTTAAGACAAAATGTGGAGCAAACTTAGAAATAGCCTGGAGGCACCTGCTGAGGACAGCAGCCCTGCTGGCTCCAGAAGGACCTCATGCTGGAGCACAGCGCCATCATGCCCACGAGGCCTTTCCTTAGAGAGTTGGAAGCAGAACCTTCTGTAACGGAGTGCAGATAAGCACGCATATCAAGCATTCTGCAACTGGTCTCTTCAAACTGATCAAATGCTCAGATTCACTGAAAATTCCAGAGGTTCATTTTCCTTATACAGACATAGGTCTTGGTGCAGTCGGTTACAAGGGCTATGCTGTCTTCCAGAAGGCTTTCTTTTCAAACACAGGCTTTCCCCATGTTTTACAATAATGTGTGTATGTGTGTATGTATGTATGCATGCATGCATGTATTGCTGTGTGTGATGCGTGTATGTATGTATGTATGTGTATATATATATATATATCTAACTGAAGACTCACTACTAACTTCTGTAAGCTCATACCAATATTATTGGCATATAAGAGAGATACTCCCATAGACCTAGTCAGTTTCAATTTTCCCTGCTACTCTGGCATATGCTTATTCTGAGAGGTTGCTCAAATCTTAATAGAAATCAGGGGAAATTATCTTTAAAGAAATAGGTAGACAGAAGAATCATTTTATATATATATATATACACACACACACACACACACACACAATGTGTGGTGTGTGTGGGTGTGTATGCATGTGCGTGAGTGCGTGCGTGCATGCAAGCGTGTGTGTGTGTGCTAGTCAGACATTGTTGCTAGGTTAAAAGAGGAAAGATGTATGTTGGTTTCAGAGGTTTACATGTATGGTCAACTGACTCCCATATCTCCAGAACTGCAGCTTGGGAACGTCGCAGCAAATGGGCAGAGGAGAGAATTCCTTACCTCACTAAAGCACATGAGCAGAGAAAACCAGAGCAAGAAGGCCAGCAGTTCCACATGCTACTGGAAGATACACCAGTACTGATCTATGTCATCCAATGAGCTCCTACTTTTGACCAGCTCATTCGTAGCGAACAAGTTAATGAATTAATCCATTGGTAGAGTTACTAACCTCATCTTACAATCACCATCAATATTGTCACCAGCTTGGCACTTTTATCATATGTGCCTTTGGGATCTTATCATAACTCAACAACAGTTTTGTAAGATCACTGTCAACCCCCACTCATGTCCCATTTATACAATGCCCTAGATATTTGACTGGGGTCAGTAGAAGGGAGGGCATGTTTTCCAAACATAGTCTGTGCTGTGTGTATTCATATGTGTATCAGCCCTGTTGTGTGTAGAAGGTGCTGTTTCCNGTGTGTGTGTGTGTGTGTGTGTGTGTGTGTGTGCCAGACTTCCCCATCATCTTTGTTGCGGGATATCCGCTTTCTCTCTGATGGAAAATTGCATTGGTTCATAACATGGCCCCAAAGCCACAGAACTCTATTAGTCACTCATAGGAATTACACACAGTACAAACAATATCTGAGACAAAAATAGAGTAGCTGCAATTCAAAGTAACTGTGACAACTGCCTAGTTCTGATTGAGTTGCTCTATCTCTAATAGATAAACATCAAAACAAAATGTATACATCCATCTACTCTTCTGTCCGTGCATCTGTCAATCCACCCATTGATCGAGCTGCTATAGATTGCGTTTTCAGTCTTTTGATAAATACTGTGACCAAAAGTGACTTAGGTTGGACAGAATTTATTTAAGCTTACATATTACCGTCCACATTTAAAGATGCCAAGGTAAAAACTTTTGGCAGGAGCTAGAAGCTGAACCCAGGTAGAAACAATGCTTTCAGGTCAGCTTTTTTTCAGCTAGCAATCTTGCCTCTCTTAGGAGCTGCTGCTAAGGATGGTACTTGCTGCAATGGACTGGGTCTTCCTACATCAAGTAGAAATCAAGGAAATCCTCTCAAAAGACCAATCTGATGGAGGCAATGCTAAAACTGAGACTCCCTTAGACAATTCTGAACTGTGTCAAGTTGCTAAAGCTAATTAGGAAATTACCATTTGTCTGTCTGCCTATCTATCTGTCATCTATCTAAATATTTCTTATCTGCCTATTGTCTATCTATAATCATCACTTCACTAACACTATCATCTGTCTTTCAATCTAATCTTCCTATATCTTCATTGATATGATTCTATGGTTATAATATTATATGACTAGTGTCACTGTTTCTAATTGAGGAAACATATTACAACATACTCACAGACATCTCAAATGGGTACTGTATCTGTAAACATATGTGACTTGTGAAATGCAAAAGCAATAGAAATGTCAACTATGGTATAGTTTATCCATATCTTAAAAAGCATCACATATTAATGGGGAGGTAGCTCCATCTCCTTTGCCTGCTTACTCTCACATTAGATTGCACAGCCCTCTAATGGAGACAGAAACCTTCAAGGAAGTCCTTAAAAAAAGTAAGGCTTCAAAGAATGTCATATAAAGTGAGTACTGACCATCACTGTGTTAAGCCGTCTCTGAGGTAAATCTCATGATCAACATGTTTGTGCTACACGTCATCTTGGCCCAAGGCCAGAACTATCCTGGGAAATCTTCAGCAGTAACAGTACTAGATGAGAGTAGATGCAGGTCAAGGTCAGAGTGCCTCCCGGGACTCAGCTAGGAAGCTCTGCTTAACCTCCAGCTCTGCTTCTCTCTCCCCTGTTAGCCTAGATTTCAGTATTCTTTGCTAGCCTGACACAAAGCCTACTAGTGAAATAGAAAATACCTCACTTTAACATTCAAAAAATAATAAAATGCACCTTGATCACAGATATATTTTGCTCTTTTGTGATGCACAACCAGAAACTTGTAACATTAAAGTATTCACATTTTAGGATTGTCTTATTTAGGTTGAACCCTGACTGCTCTTAGGACTGGAGAGGGAGAGGGAGGACGAGGAGGGAGGGAGAGGGAAATGGGAGGAGGGGAGGAGGTGGAAATTTTTAATAAAAAGAAGAAAAAAAAGATGGCAGAAAAGAGGAGACAAAACTGTACTTTGGAAACTTTAATAGGACTTTTGTAGTCACAAAGATGCAATATTTGTGTGTTATATCTGAGGTATACCACTGTTGTTATACCACAGAACTGAGAAACCGTGGGGACAGAGGCTACCAGACCATTAACCACCTTGACATATGCGATCATACTTTCTGAACGCACCATTATATAAGGTTAAGTGCCTAGCGAGATTTAACTAGAGGAGCAGAGAGCTATCTCAGTAGGTAAGAGGCATTGCCCCACAAACATGAGGACTAAGTCTGAATCTTCAGCACGCAGCACAGAAGTCTGAGTAGAGCTGAGGGTGCCTGTGTTCCCAGCACCCAGGGCAGAGGCAGGTGCTTCTCAAAAGCTGCAAGGCCAGCCAGCTACTGAATCCAGAAGTTCTCATTCAGCTATTGTGATCAATAAGGAAGATGCATGTTGAAAAAGAGATGGCATATCTGGCTTTGGTCTCCATATATGTGAACACATGTATAAGCTTAACACACATACTCTTGTGTATGCATTGCATGAATTAATAATAATGATATTATAATAATATAAAAATAATTTAATTATGAGGGGCCTTGAAGATTGAATAAACATGGAACTTTAAATTAAGTATATATGCAATTGAGCAATGGGAAATAACTCCATAGAATATTAACTACCCACACTACCCGTGTTAAATTTTGAGTTTTGATTCAAACTACATACAAGCACAAATAAATTAAATGCTTCAACCTACATCCACTTGAGCATCAAAATGCAAGAATCTATTTCTTAGGTAAGTTTGAGAGTTAAACAGGCTGCTAGATTGTTGCCAATATAGAACTTAGTGCTCAGGGCACCTTCGGGTCACCTCTTACAGGCTGCATCGTATAACGTGAAGTTAGTGAAAATACAGGCCCGGTACTCAACAGATGGAAAAATCAGATGCCTTCTCATGGCTGTAATATTTCCTGATCTGAGGCATAGACAACATTGTTTCTTTGCTGCCGTAGCAGCCATATCAACTGAACTCAGATAAAAAGCCCTTTGCCCAAAAGGGAAAGCATCAAAGAAGTGAGGAGACGGCGTCTGCCTGTGAAACGGTACGTGTGGCGTCATCTGTTTATTTAACTCAACCATCTCTTGTATGTTATCTCTGTCACTTATGTTATCTTAATTTCTGCTTCTCCTTTTCCGTAGATTAATTTACAGATTGTCTAGTCTACGGAGGAGTGAGGCAAGGAGGTGGTCTTTATGTCATATACTCAGGCCCATTTCTTTCACTACGGACATAACTTCTCTTAACAAGAACACTGTGTACTGACCCAGAACGGGTGGCCCTTGCCACAGTGACATGCAGACACACTTCTAACACTCATTTGTATCCCTTGGGAGTGTCTACATGGCTTGCTTCTGCAGTAAAATGTGAGCCTCTGCGTCTGCACAGTGAAGAGAGGACATACTGAAGATATCTCCCCAATGTCTCTCACCGACAGAGTGTGCCAATCTGGAGTGTTTGCGATTTCTCTCCTTCCATAACAGAACTGAACCCTTTCATCATAGCAGTAAGATAACTCTACTTGTATTAAGGTAGAAATAGCTTTGTTTCTTGGTTTTGTTCTTGACCTCTAAATGCATATTCCAATTCTCATGAGACCAGGTAAAAAATAGCTCTGTCCTCAGCTACGATAGAACAAGAAGCATTTAAAATCAAGAAAATTTGCTTTTAACCAGAATATAAAATTTAAAGGCATTAAGGAACTATGTAAGAAAGTGGCTCATTCGATATGCAGAGTGTGTAGCATGTAAAACTAAGATTCATTCATGGTCATATCTACAATTAAAGGGAATTCTCAGAATGCAGACAAACAGCTTTTCAATTAAGAACAGCGGCATGTGCATTATTTTTATTCTCCAAATATGTAAAACTATTTTATCAGCTGCCAGGTACAAAATAAATGTAATAAATATTCCACTGTCACTCAGCTGACAAAGTTTTGTATTATCACAGCAGAATAAAATAGGGCAATAGCAGAAATCATCTGCATTCCACTGAATTATTACCCAGGTGATCTAATAAGCTTAACATGTTATCACTGAAATTGTTAGTCCTTGAATACCTTTTAGGTCTTCTAAAGTATTGAAGTTCCAGGACTATTAGAGGTAATTATGTATACATATATAATATACACATGCAGCATATTAAATGTGATAAAACTTACAAATAAACAATAAGAAATAGCCTTGAAATTATATAGGACTATGTTCTCTGTTAAGATAAAACACCATGGCATCAGAACATGCAAATCTATAGACTTCTACTTCTGTTTGAATGCGTCTTTTGAAAAACATATTTATTTATTGCCATTACTTGGATGTATACAACTGTGAACGCAGGTCCCCTGAGTCGGAGTAATAGGTGGTTGTGAACCATGACTCAGTTGCTAGAAATGGAAACCTGTCTTCTGCAATCACAGTGCCTTCTCAGAACCATGGCACAGGCACAAATGCATTTTTAATAAGACAAACAAAATTAACAGTTCTTATTTATGGACACAACGCCTGGATAGGTTAAGACAGGAAGTAAACTTTTATGAGTCTCCAGTCTATAAATTTCATTGAGTTCTCATTTCTATTTCATATTTCAACAGTCAAACGAAAACATCAGCGTTATGATCATTTATTTATTTCATGAAGGCTGTTCTAAAATGTAATAAAAAGTGCACCTCTAATGCTTTCCCAACTCTTGGCTATTCTTTTTTTTATAGAAATATCAGGTGAAGGGAGCATGGGCCTGTAGTTGGTAGGGAATGCTATCCTAGGCAGAGCAGCCCTGCTCCCATATTGGCAGAAATGTTTTAAGATACTCTGGATACGTGAAGCTTCACACGTTTCCAAACTCTCTCTGTTATGTTTTCTCCTAGACATATATATTATAAACTTTATGAGTGGAATGGTAGCTTGTCATAAAATAAGGGTAACAGCGCACTGTAATAGAAGTCAAAAACTTAACGAATTATTTCCAGAATTACAAATACAGTGTCTCCTGCAGGCAGCTCGTTAGAAAGCATCAGCATAGATAATAAAAGACTAGAGAATTTTAAAGGCATAATATCAGACACAGGATATTTTCAAAACACATTTTTAAAGGAAGTAAAATGATTTGAAGCTTTCATTAAATGAGTCCTGAATTATGGTTAGGAAATGTTGCTAGGTGTATTGAGAGATGACTGTGAAATCTTTCTCCAGTTTTGACCAAGATATGCTCTGTTCACTTTGGATTCAGAAGAAATGCTGAAATCAGTAAGGATTATGTTGTCAAGGCCAGTTCTGTCAGCAATTTATCTTTTGAGAGACCTGAGTGGTAACTGGTAATTAGTGTGTGAGATTTTATCATTCTTGCTGGGCAGGATACCAGAAAGAATGCTAATCTCCTTCAATGATATTTTGAATCAGTCATACCGCTGGGCTGAACTGTATGTGTTGCCTGGTAAGGACAGACAGACATGTGTACACACACACACACACACACACACACACACACACACACACTTGTTTTTTTAATATACCCTTAGAGACAAAATTTAAAATCATAAAACCATATACTCTGATAATAAAAGGCCTAAAACCATATCATGAATTTCTATTCCAAAATCTTTAGGGTAGACAGAGGGAGAAAGAGAATTTTTTAAAGCTTTGGTTTTATATGTGTGGTGTGAATTGCTTACATTCATATATGTACACCTCATGTGTGCCCGGAGGCCCTGGAGACCAGAACAGACAGAGCTGCAGATGGTTGGGATTCATCATTTTGGTGCTGAAAACTGAGCTCAGATCCTCTGCAGGAGCAGCCACTGCTCTTAACCAATGAACTGTCCCCTCTGATTGAGAACTATACACTTTCTATACAAAAGGCAAACATCAGAATGTCAGAGAAAATTGAAGATATTTACTTAGGGTAATCTAATCTTTTAAATGTAGTAGTAAGTAATAATTCATTCTCACTACAAGTCAAAATAATAATTCAACACTATTTGAATATCATTTGCTACATCAATATGCAACGAGATAATGAACAATAGTTAATTCCTGTATGTACCTGAACACATATGTTTCTTTACTACATCTATGTAGAAGAATAATGTCAACAAATCGCAGCATTATGCCTCACAAAAGTGTGATTCCAGACTGGATTACATGTGTAAGTGGAACTGAGGCCAGGAAGAAAGAGAGGGAAGATGAAGGAGGTCATTCTATGGGAACAAAGTCTGGCTCATGAATTCCAGCACAACTCATAGTAGCGAAACCACTTTAAAAGCTAACGAGGAAAAAAAAATACCTCATTTTCTGAGAGTATCGCACTTGTGCAAGAATATTAAATAGAAAGAATAATGAAGAAGAAAGCAGGTGATTTTGAAATATATTTATTGGTATCTATCTCTCATAACATCACAGCACCTAAAACTCCTCTCAGCAGGAATTTGAAAAATAAGTAAAACGAATCATTTTTAACCTAAGATTACAACTTAACTTTCAAGGATTAAGCAGAGCTGGTTGAACTTGTTTGTAAATTGCATTCTTTAAACATTGCCACTTCAACAGTCACAGCACTGGGATTGGGGAAATGGCTCAGTGGTTAAGAGCTCTTACCGTCCAAGCATGAAGAACATCAGTGATGCCAAACTCTCATGACTGATATTGAAAGCCACTTGTGGTGAATGTCCCTGCAACCTCAGTGATCTGGTGGTGGAGACAGGAGGATTGCTCAAGCTTTGGGGCTGTCAGCCTAGCTACAGGTCCAGTGAGAGCCACAGCCTTAGAACAATAAGCTAAAGAACGAGGACACCAAATGTCTTCTAACTTGGCTACATACCAATTTCTCTAACATTTCCACACTGTAGATCAGATCCCAGTAGCTTAAGGCATAGAGTCCTCCCCTTGAAGAATGCCTCAAGATACAATCAATTAGTGCTCTTGGGCCATGTCCATGGGCTGCAGCCCAAACAGTCTCCTTCAGTCCTTTCTGAAACACACTAGTCTTTGAATCCAAACACAAGCTCAAGCTACTCTATACAACAACCTCCTAGGATCTGGCTCAGAGCCCCCACAGGCTCTAATACAGAAAATCGAGGCTGGGGTTTAATGGGCGGAAAGTTTACATTAAAGATGCAGTGTTTACTGTAAAGTAAAATGCACTGGGCATAAACTATAACCATTTCCTAAGGGAGACAGACCTGTTTCCAAGGAAGGTGCCATTGCGCCTCCATCTGAATATTCAAACTGAAGTCTCAGCGACATTGAGGCTGAGCAGCTGATATACCTTTGCGGGTGAAGAGCGCCCCTCGTGCACAGAGTTCTGAGTCTGGTTTCCATTGTTTCATGTGACACTGAGGACAAGAGTTTCAAGCTAGCACATTGTCCTGAGATCAGGACCTTTAAAATCAAGTAGTGTTTTTGCGATGTTTGCAGTCTAGGGTCGTGTCTGTTTGCCACCTGCTCAAAGCTGTTAAACACTTAATCCATCAATCAGGAATCTGCTAACTCAACTCCAGACACCTGCCATTTCGGTTGCTATGATCAACAGTTAAGATTACCACTTGTGTACCGAAGTAACTGCACACATCTCAACTCAACCCGCAGCCATGAAACCACAGCAAACAGCGTACCCTTGTGACAGCAGCGAAACCCATTGCTGCCCGGTATTTCCATCAATCTGCCATGACAGTGATTATGAATAAAAGTTCGCTGCTTCCCTAGATATTTCACTCATTCTACTTCTTTTTTAAGAAGGAAAATAGATGGGCTTGGGTTATAATTACTATGATGAAACACCATGACCAAAATCAACTTGGGGAGAGAAAGGTTTCTTTTGTTCAGTTCCATCTAACAGTTCATTGTCTAAAGCACTGAAGGCAGGAACTCAAACATTACAGGAACCTGAAGGCTAGAGCTGATGCAAAGGCCGTGAAGAAGTGCTGATTTCTGGCTTGCTTCCAGAAGCTTACTTAGCCTGCTTTCTTATAGAACCCAGAACCATCAACCTAAGGAATGTACTACCCACAATGCAGGACCTCCCCTCATTGATCACTAATTAAGAAAATGTCTTAAAACGCAATCTTTTTTAATTTATTCTTTTCATTTTGCATAACAACCATAGTTCCTCATTCCTCTCCTCCTCTTACCCCCAACCTTCACCCCATCCACCACCCCATTCACTCCTTAGAAGGGGTAAGACCTCTCATGTGGAATCAACAGACTCTAACATATCATGTTGAGGCAAGACCAAGCCCCTTTCCTTTTCATCAGGCAGAACAAGGTATCCTTCCGTAGGGAATGGTTTCCAAAAAGTCATGCACTAGGGATCCCACTGCCAGTGGCACCCAGACTGCCCAACCCGCAGAACTGTCAACCACATTCAGAGGACCTAGTTCTGTCCTCTGCAGATTCCCTAGCTATCAGTCCAGACTCAGTGAGTTCCCATTAACTTGGGTCAGTTGTCTCTGTAGGTTCCCCCATCATGATCTTGACCCCTTTGCTAAGATAATCCCTCCTCCCTCTCTTCAACTCGACCCTATGAGCTCAGCCCAGTGCTTAGCTGTGGATCTCTGCATCTGGTTTCATCAGTTACTGGATGAAGGCTCCATGATAACATTTAGGGTAGTCATCAATCTATTTACAAGGGAAGGCTAGTTCAGATATCCTCTCCACTATTGCTAGGAATCTTAGATATGGTTATCCTCCTGAATTCCTGGCAGTTTCCCTAATACCAAATTTCTCCCTAATCCTATAATGGCCCCACTATCAAGATATCTCTTTTCTCTCTCTCCATCTCTATCCCTACCCCAACTTAACCATTCTGTTCCCTCATGTTCTCCTTTGCTCTTCACTCCTCCATTCTCCTGTTACTTAGGAGATCTCATCTATTTCCCTTTTCCAGGGTCATCCATACAAGTCTTTCTTAGGGTCCTCCACGTTACCTAGCTTTTCAGAGGTGGTAGATTTTAGCCTGGTTATCCTTTTCTTTATGTCTATTATCCACTTATGAGTGAGTATGTATCATGTTTATCTTTCTGGGTCTTGGTTACCTCACTAGGATGTTTTTTTCTAGTTCTATCCATTTGCCTGAAAATTTCATGATATATAGATATAGATATATAGATATATTTTACAGCTGAGTAAAACTCCATTGTGTAAATGTGCCACATTTTCTTTATCCATTCTTCAGTTGTGGGACATCTAGGTTGTTTCCAGATTCTGGCTATTATGAATAATGCTGCTATGAACATAATTAAGCAAATATCCTTGTGGTATAAATGGGTATCCTTTGGGCATATGCCCAAAAGTGGTATTGCTGGGTCTTGAGGTAGATTGATTCCCAATTTTCTAAGAAACTGCCATATTGATTTCCAAAGTGGCTGTACAAGTTTTTTATTTAAAGACATATTAACATTTTCTCTTCCATATTTGTTACTGTTCTTAGATGACATAGTACCAGCCTTATTCATTTTAGGTTGATTTCCCTTTATAGAGTTTCATGCATGAGATAGAATTGGTCTTTGCATGTATGTGGGAATAAGCATGCATGAGCATGCATGTAAATACTTTCACCTGTATGTGCACATGTAGAGACCAGAGGGATACGTTAGTTCTCTTCCTCAGTCCTCCTCTACCTTAGTTTAAGATATTGTGCCTCAGGGAAACAAGATTTCTCCCTTTCAGTGAGAAAGCTGCCCACAGACGCCCCCCAGAGACCAGCTTGTCTCTCTTTCCAGTGCAGGGTTACAGAAATGCTTCTATACTCTTAACAAGGTTAAGGCATGCCAGGAAAAAATGGCTAAGGCAACATATGGGTTTTGTCTAATTGATATGCTCTGTATGACTTGCCTGATGTTACAGTAAATTTGGGTTATAACCCTGACTCTTTGAATATTCAATATTTTATAGACAAAAAATTCAGCCTACTGAACATCAGTTGTGTACCTTCACACATCCTCATCTACACTGTACTTATTATTGATTAAAATAAACATAGTCTCCAAATCCCTCTCAAAAATATAATTACACATGGGTCCATGTACAGAAAGCCATTCTACTTCACTAAACCATCAGTTCACCAAAATAAAGTTCTCAGAAAGACATTTTTGAACCTTTTACATACTAATCAAGCACAGATTTGCTGCAATTTAGTTTCATAATAACATAAAGTCAATAGGTTTTGAGTATGTATACACAAAGATACACAACTTGTGACATATTAGATAATACATCTTTGGGCATGCTAAATACATTTAAATTTTATTAGCCCAAATAAATTTTTAAATAGCTTAATTGAAACTCCTATGAACATTTACAGACTAAGTCTCTGAAATCTTTTTTGTCAAATGCTTCATACAAAGTACTCAAAGCAGCCACATGCAATCCCCCCAAGTGTTCTGTTGAGAACTGGGCAGAAGAATAATAACAATCTGGAGGGTTTTATTTGGTTTTTATTATGTTGTAAACTAGATATTCATAATTTAATAAAAATTCAATTAACATTTCTTATTCGTAAAATGCCTATAAGTAAATCTTGTGATTCAACATTGTTATACTGTTGAAGTTTGTCTCTTTCAGATGAAAATTTGAGTTTAGGATATGACCTTGAATATATATTATGCTTTTACTCACCTTAATAATGGCATATAAATAAGAAATCTTTGTATCAACCAGACATCATAATTCAGAGTCCAAAGTATAAACATTATCATCAAAGAAAAAAGGGATATACATAAAGGAACTAAAATTCATAAAGAGACCAACAGGACAGAAATTTATAGCAAAGCAGTAAGCAGTGGATAATGTGAACAAAAATCTAAGTCCTTTTGCAAAGTAAATAAAATTAATAAAGCATAATTTCAAAGCCAGCCTGACTCACCCAGTGGATTCCAAGCAGCTAGTGATGCATAGTGAGACCCTGTCTTACAATGAAACAGAAACAACAAATAAAGAAACCAAAACCCACCCGCATCTGGGCATGTATGAGTATGAGAGTTAAGATTGGTTTGACTAACGTGGAAAGACCCACCCTAAACATAGGCAATACTATTCCCTGGGCTGGGGTTCAGAACAACATTAAAAGCACAAAGTGAGCTCCACACTAATGTTCCCCAGTCTCTGCTGTTTGACTGTGGATGCCATGTGACCAGCTGCTTCTCTCTCTCATAGCAATGCCTTCCTCACTGTGATGGATTGTCTCCTTTTGAATTGTGAACTAAATACGTTTACTGCTGTAAGATTAAGTAAAGTCTTTACTAATCTAACGCTTGTAAAATGCCTACTCTTAAACAGCAGTATGCTAAGCTTTCTGGACAGCATGGTCAAAACCAGGATAAAAGTCCAAAATCAAATGATTAAAAACAAAAGAACACATAGTTTCAAAAAGCTCTGTACCTACAACTGTGCATGTTGTGGCATTGCAGGCAGCGTGGCATGAAGAGATAATGCAGAATTGTCTCAGAACATTTTGCAGGATAATGCTTCAGCCTGCAGAAAGCGTAAGTGGACTTGTCTGTATTCAGCTTAGGTAAAGGATAAGATGCGGAAAGCAAAGACCGTTAAGTCCTCATAATATGATGATAAAACCATGTAAAAGAGGGCAGAGCTAAGGCAAGTATTGACTTTTCATTCCTAATTCCAACAGGCCCCACATAAACAGATTGAGCAATATCTAGCTGAGTGCCCTTGAAGATGAGCCAAGAACCTTGAAAAACTTTTACTTCCCACAACCCCAATTGTTATGGATATTTTATTTATATAATGTTTTGAATCTGAAGCTAAATAAACCAGAAAAATCTGGCTTCTTTTATCATGCTCAAAATCAAATAAAATAAATGATAGGAAAGAAATGAGTGTGAAGAAATGGGCTATGACTCTTGTTTACCTAAACTTTTACAATTTCAGCTTTATCTTGGACATTAAAAAGTAGACTCTTTGATTAGTCTTAATTGGAAGATCACAATGTTTCACCTGAAGTCTGCACAGGCAGAAAAGTAGATATCAGATCAATGAAGACGTAGGTGTCTGGCTTGAGCTTGATATTGAGTAGGAAACTGGAGAGAGGTTTGGGAAGCTTAACAGATATTTATTTGGTTAACCAGAAGGACTAAATGAATGTCCAACATAAAAAGTTTATTGTATGGCATAATCAAAAAGTGACAATGAATTTCAGAGACCTACTGCCTCTGATTCAGGGAGCTATAAACTCAGATATCTGCATCTCTTTTTAGACATTATTAAGGGACCACACAGAGGGTATGCCCAAGTGTCTGTTGGAAATAGGAAAATAAAGAAGAGGAAAAAAATGTAATCCAGATAGAGTAACTTGGAAGTCACAACTATAAAACTGATCAATGAAACTATGAAAACAGGCAAAATTGTCCAAGAGTCCAGGATAGGAGAATAAAGACCAGAATCCCATGTCACAGCAGGATTGTGGAATTTGTGCTTTTTGGGTTGGAATATATTTTTATTTGTCACATGCCTATTTTTAATTGAGTGGCAGACATTGTAGATTTTATTGGCTAACGTTGTTTACTCTATTAAATAGTATTGAATTCTGTTTTGGGGGGACACAGTTCGGTTCTTTGAAAATGGAGTCACATTTTAAAGTCATGTGATATTTGGTAGCTACGATCCATATGGACACACAAACAGCCAAATCTAGAAATCTTCTGTGTGGTGAATGAGAGGGGGACCATGCTCAGCTGTGTAAGTGCTGAACCTCAGGTGCTTTCCTCAGACATATATACTGATCAGTACCCAACTGGATAATCAGACCCTAATGTCTTGTAGAATTTTCTCTATTGATGGCTCCCTTCCTTTCTATACTATGCTATAAAAGCTATGCTCCTTAGTTTCCTCAAAGTCTCACCATAAGGAGTGGCTCAACCCCACCTGGAATGTTCTTTCCTGTGTTCTTAAGCAATAAGCACACTGCACCAGGCAGAAAGGTAAAGAGGGGTGCTGTCACACTAATCTATTTAATTAAATTGTGAAGACACTGATCTATTGTAAGGGCTTGAATGCAGCAAAATGACTGCCCTTAGTATAACTTCAGGATGGTCAACATCCCAGGATACAGTTAAGGCATCTTTACAGGGCACTTGTATATTATTATCATACCATTAGTTGGTATTGGATCTTACAAATCTATTCTGTTCTATTCTTTGTTCTGTTCTATATAAGACTGTCCAAATCATTAATTTTACAACCTATTTTCCTTTTAATGCTTCTGTATCAACCTGGTTTAAAATATTTCAGTATATGTTATAACATTTAAAATATTCTAAAACACAGGAAACTTGATTAAATGTATTTGGAACATCTTATAGGAAATACTGTGTATTGCCATTGTATATGATCTTTAATGTCCTGTAAGCTTAATTTTTTTATCTTAGTTGCATGCTGGAGCTGTTGGAAAACATAGGAAATTAAAATTGCAACATGCTTGAGACTTTTTAATGTATTTATTTATTTAGATTTCATTGCACATTCCAACCACAGTTCTCCCTTCTACCCTTCTTCCCACCCCTTTCAAGCTTCCCCCCAGGCCATTCCCCCATCCACTGCTCCCAAAGGGTAAGGCCTCCCATGGAGAGTCAACAAAACCTGGCAGAACCAAGCCCCTCCCCCCTGCACTAAGGCTGAGCAAGGCATCCCACCCTAGGGAATGGGCTCCAAACAGCTAGTTCATGCACCAGGGATAGATCCTGATTCTACTGCCAGGGGCCCCTCAGATAGACCAAACTATACAACTGTCTCTCATATATGGAAAACTTAGTTCGGTTCCACGGAGGCTAGACAGCTGTCCATCTCAAGTTCATGAGTTCCCAGTACCTTGTTTCAGCTACTTCTGTAGATTTCCCCATCATAATCCTGACCTCCCATGCTCATCTATTCACTCCTCCCTCTCTTCAGTTAGATTCCTGGAGCTGAGCCTGGTGCTTGATTGTGGATATCTGCATCAGGTTCTATCAGTTACTGGATGAAGTTTCGATGATGACAGTTGGGGTAATTAAGGCCAATTCAGGCACCCTCTCCACTATTGCTAGGAGTCTTAGCTGAAGTTATCCTGTGGATTCCTGGGAATTTCCTTAGCATCAGGTTTCTCCTTAATCCCATAATGGCCTACTCTATCAAGATATGTCTTTCATTGACCTCCCCCCACTCTGTGCCTCATCAACTCGACCTCCAGTTCCCTTCCATTCTCAACCAGCATTTCTTCCCCTCTATTGCTCCTCCTCACCCCAGATTACTCAGGAGGTCTCTTCTAATTCCTCTTTCCAGAGTGATCCATGTGTGTCTCTTAGGGTCCTCCTTGTTACCTACCTTTTCTGGAGCTGTTGAATGTAGTTTGATTTTCCTTTGCTTTATGTCTAATATCGACTTATGTATGAATGAGCACATACCCTGTTAATCTTTCTGAGTCTTTGTTACCTCACTCAGGATGGTGCTTTTCTAGTTTCATCCATTTGCCTACAAATTTCATGATGTCATTTTTTTTACAGCTGTAATATTCCACTGTGTAAATATACCCCATTTTCTTTACCCACTTTTTTATTGAGGAGCATCTAGATTGTTTCCAGGTTCGGGCTATTACAAGTAATGCTACTATGAACATTGTTGAGCAAGTGTCCTGTGATATGACTGAGCATCCTTTAGGTATACACCCAAGAGTGATATCACTGGGCCTTGTGGTAGATTGATTTCTAATTTTCTGAGAAACCACTATACTAATTTCCAAAATATGTGTACAAGTCTGCATTCACACCAGCAATGGATGAGTCTTCCCCTGACTCCTCATCCTCTCTAACAAAAGTTGTTCTCAGTATTTTTTTTATTTTAATGATTCTGACTGGTACATGATGGCATCTCTGAGTCATTTTGATTTGCATTTTCCTGATGATTAAGGATGTTAAGTAATTCCTTAAATGTCTTTTGGCCATTTGTGATTCTTCTGCTGAGAATTCTCTGTTTAGCTCTGTACCCCAATTTTTAAATATATTATTTTATATTTTGATGTCTAGTTTCTTGAATTATTTATTTCGGGGATCTGCCCTCTATTCGATATGGGGTTGGTGAAGATCTCTTCTGTAGGCTGTCATTTTTGTCTTATTTACTGTATCCTTTGTCCTATAGAAGCTTTTCAGTTTCAGGAAGTCCCATTCGTCGATTATTGCTCTTAGTGTCTGTGCTACTGGTGTTATATTTGGGAAGTGGACTCCTATGCCAATGCATTGAAGGCTACTTCCCACTTTCTCTTCTATCAGGTTCAATGTAGATGGATTTGTGTTGAGGTTTTTGATCTTCTTGGACTTGAGTTTTGCACATGGCGGTAGATGTGGCTCCATTTACAATCTTCTACAAGTTGACATACAGTTGTGCTGCACCTTTTGCTGAAGATGCTTTCTTTTTTTCATCACGCTATTTTGGCTTCTTTGGCAACATGTTTGAGTCTGAAAATTCCCTAATACAAAGTGGAGGTTTCATTGTCTAAGAATAAAGCATCCTATTGGAGACTGTGATAAAGCAGTCATATTTAATGTGATGACAGCCTAATATAATTTAAAATAATTCCGATGCTATTTTAATGTTTTTCTTTTTACATAGATACATAACATTAAAATATTATTAAAGGTATATATTGTCAACCTAAATGCAAAATGATGCACCTTTTCCTAAGGAAGCGCTTGGTGTCTCACCATAAAAACCTGTCACCAAGATAACTAAGCCATGGCCAGCTGTCCATGATTCAATCAAACTAAAGTTGCTACCATTCCTTTTCTTTAGGACCATGAAAGAGACATAGCTTCTCAGGTTAATCTATGAAGCAAGGATGAGTAAAAAGTGTCACATTTGTCTCACTGCTATAGCCTGGATCACTAATCAGTTGATAAGTGTGCTGAATTCTTAGAAACAAACACTGCACTCTATTGGCATTAGTGTTTTAATAAAGTAACTAATCTATGAGAGTTGGTGTCCTCCATAGGCCTTTGATAAGGCTCACGTATAGCCTAGAACTATTGCAATGCAACTCCCTTCAAGGAATTTGATATCCAAGGAGTGTAATTAACCACACATTCTTCAATGCTTCTTCTATGAGTCGTTACACACATACCTTGAGCAAGTAAAATCTCAAACTATCCCAGCAGGCTTTAGGAAGGAACAATTTAAGAGCAGATGGAGTATATAAATTCCTGATTTTCCAATGTCTTTAAGTAGGGCAAGACCAGTCTCTCTTCCTGACTTGCCTTCACGTATGCATGCCTGCTAGCGATTACTATCACTGTTTTCAGGTGATAAGCACTGTGAACTCTGAAACAGACAAATAATCCAGCCACAGCCTATTCATAACATGGAGAGGCTGGATTGTTGCCAGGGATCATGCTCCTAAAACATGCCTTTCCAATGTTAAGTCCATTTGTTTCCAGACCAGACCCTTACTTTATCTGAAGCCTTCTGTCATCCGCACAGATTCTAGCTTGATTAACATGTGAGTGGCTAAGTTTGTCCACTTAGAAAGTGGAAGGAATTTATAGCACACTAAGTTCATTTCTAGAATTACACCTGATTAAAATGTACTAGTTTCTGCCACACAAGTTTGTTTTCAGTGCAGAGAATTTGGTCACGCCTCCCTTCATTCTGATTTGGCAGGTTATGAGTGTACTGTGTGCTAATCTGAGGCAGAAAGTAGATGGTACAGGTGCCACTTGTTTGCAAGACAGCAAGGACAGCTCACCCAGCGGGTAAAAGAAGCTGGAAAGGGTTGGGTTACTGCTATAAACACAGAGCTCAGAAATGTGCCCGCGAATGAGAGAACAAGCTAACAATTTGTCCCATAATCTTTTAGAACAGTATGAGTAAAGCAAGTCCCTCATATTTTAACTTTGTATATCAGAACAAGAAATATTAAGCTGATAAGATCCCTGTAATACACTCCCTCCTGGGGCGGGGTTACTTGATGGTGATGTGTATTATGGACTTAGAAAGGAGGTACTGGGACTTGGACAGATTTTTTTCCCTACTGAGAGCTGGGTCAATCAGCATTGTTCTGCCTAATCAACATCATTCCCTGTGTTGTATGTAAACCACTAGCTGCATGAAAAGGATTTTTTTTTTAATTCTGCAGAAGTAAAACAGAGAGAACCATGCAGAAAGTGCCATAATTTGTTATGTGTACACAAAAGTCTTCATCATGTTGCAAAAAATCTATCCAATGAAAGAGCAGAATATTCATGCAACCTGACTCCATCAACTCCTTTATAACAGAAGGGGCTTGTTCTTTCAATTCTTAAAGACAGGAACAAGAGGGAGGCTGTCAATCACTTCAAGAATGAGATGTTACCTATAGCCCTGTAATAATTACAAAGCAAGTGCACATTTATAAGCACCCAGAGGCAACAATGTGGAGAACCTCTAAGGATTAATCATTCACACACAATACTGCCATGATTAAGCAGGTTTTCCTCTAAGGAGCTGTTTAGGTTTTTATTGTTATTTTGCAATTTAATAAATATGTAAATGCCAGCCTAGGTGAGAGCAGTTGGGAAAACAGTGAGAAAAAAAATAAGAAAGGTTGAGACCTCAGAGCCTGTGAAGAACAGATGGCTAGAGCAAACCTGGTCAGCAAGGGAGATCAGCACTCATAACACATACAGTGGGCGAGCGAGGAAGGCAGGTACCACCGCCACTCTGCAAAAGCTGTAAAACTGGCCCAATAGAGCAGGTGAGGACAATGATGATTAAGGTGTTTTTGGAACTCCATACCCCCAAGGCAATACTGTGGGCTTCAAGTGTTTATTTTAACATTTTTTCAGCCCTGATCTTGTTGTTTGTTTTATAGTTCACGTTGGCATTTAAATTAATATGCTGTTCTCCATAACCTTTTAAAAGCATTGTTTTCTGTTAAGAAGAGGGAAACGCTGAAGGGCCGGCTTCTCTAGATATTTATCAGTGTAACAGTGAACTCTGAAGCATACCCAAGCATGAGGGTGTGCTGTCCTGATCCGCATCTGGGAGGCAATGCTTCCCGTATACTTTAAACTTGCTCCAGCTCACAGGTTCTTTCGGTCACAAAGGGACCTGAGTAGGACTACAGACAGGTAGATGTATGCATGCTCACCATCCACACGCTGAGGTATTCGTGGAGTCATCCATACACAGTACAAGTCTGTTGTCTGCGAGGCTGGAGATCAGAAGAGAACACCCTTGAAGCAATGAGTTCCAAACAGTGTGGAAACAAAGATCCTTCTTGAAATTGGCGTGTGGTACCAGTACCATGACCTTTATCAATTAAGCGAGTCGTGTGGGATACGTGAACGAACAGGTATACTGCACAGGGTCAGGAGAAGGCAGGTACTGATCCATGTGCGCGGCTCCTCCCCAGCTGTAGCCCCATTACCTTCACAGCCTGCAGATGCTGCCCTTTGCTCGCTTGTTTTTGATTTTGGTTTTTGTTGATCTGGAAGATCCAACGCCGCTGTGCCATGTTCTGGAACTCTCCATCGCAGACCTAACTTTCCCCAGTAAGTGGGACTTTGAAAACCTTACTTCCTGTTCCCTGCCATTTAACTTGAAAGTTTCCCAGGGGTGTTGCTGTGTGCCAGAGTTAGAAAAAAGTTTTCAAAAAGAAGTAAAGGCTAGCAAGGTCTTAGAGGTCTGTTTTCCCCATTTCTCACAGACACAGATGACAGAAGCATTTACCTCCTAACCGAGTAGTTTACTATGAGATACCCCACTGCCTCAAGTGTTAGCCTGGGGTGAGCAGAGCATTCTTGGGTGTAGATTATAAACCAGCAAGAAACTATTCTCTTTAGATATTAGTTTGGCTTTTTTAATACACAGAACTAGACAGAACACAGTTTGTTAAGTGCAAGTGAGACTAATGGAAAGTCTCTGTGTTCCAGGTATTGAATATTAGATTAATGTACTATAAGGGAATTCTAATACCACCAAACCAGCCGCCTTATCCTTCCTGGGGAGAAAAGATCTTATCATCACATTCACTATCTATGCTGTTGAATGAAATTCATTTTAAAAATCCGTCATGCACCTACTGTGACCCTCAGCTTCAACTATTCTGTGGGGTATAGAAGGGGGATTTACCTATAATTCTATAATGGAAATTTGGTATTAAAGGACAAAAGACAAATGCATTCTAAAGCCCGGCATTAAGTTCAGATCTCAAGCAGAGTCTCCTCTTTAACTTCATCTGGTCTCTGCCTTCCAACATATCCAAGTAAAATGTTCAAAATTGGCTCCAGGAGTTTGATGATCAACCAGAGGGCTACCTTATAACAACCACACCTCCTAGACTGTTTATGGGTAACTCATAAGAAGCTTCATTGTGGAAAAACTAACCAGTAATAAAAGCAGCCCAAGGAAATAATGATCTTTGTTGTTGAGGTCTGAAGACTTAAACAGCACTTCATGCCCAGGTGAAGTCTGGCAAATGACTGCAATGCTCTCTTGAAAGATGGTTTGATCACCCTTATACTATAGCAGGTGTCCTTCCTATAGCCTCCTGGCATGATGGTCCTTGGAGGAGGAGGGTGAACCATCTGCCATCAGCTAACTCATCACGACGAGCCCCATCCCTACTGATTCATTTCCTCACAAGTTATTGGCTTCTGCAGTGCCAAAAGTAGACTAGATTTGTATATGGTAACAGGCTAATACAGGGTTGGAGATATGATAAAGATGCATGAACTCAATCTAAAAACACACACGTTAATGTGGAGTTCAAATTAAGCTATAGGGTAATTAATTACCATCAATGAGACAATGACAGATTGTCGAATGTCTGTTGTAGCCTAATATCTATATTCAAAAGTATTATAAAGGTGATATAAGCACCTGAGAAAGTTAGAATCTCATTGGAGATGGATAAGGTATTATATGACACAGTCAAGAGACAAGAATAGCTAATGGTTAAACTAGTTATTTGGATATGAGACACTAGTTGAGTATCTGTGCTTGGTGAGTCATTCCTCAAATAAAAAATGATGAGTTGCTGAACGCCCTGTTGCAGCAGAGAACGCAGGGTTGAAGCTACAAAGGAGAATGCTATCCAGGCAAGTACTGGTGGGATAAGAGGACCAAAGGACAGTCAGGAATGATGCCTAATGCTGGTTAGCCTTGAACTCAGGTGGCTGAGGCAGAATCGCCATGATCTGAGGTAGCAAGATAAACTCCAGGCAAGCAAGGAATAGAACGAGATCCAGTCCCAATTAATAAACCAATGAATAAATAGTTGAAAGTAAAGAGAATTGAAGCGGAACTCAAATATGAGAAATATATTTCGTATAGAAAAACTTCTTTGAAATTCGGGCAGCTAAAAGTGAATATGAGGGGGATTGAACTCACACAGAAAAGAACAGGACACAAGCAGAAGCAGCAGGTTCAATTCTAGTCTCCACTCTTTCCATTTTCTTACTTCTCTCTAACCTCTCACACTATAAGCATTCTCCAGTGCTCTGACTAAAGTAGCGAGCATGTCTATTTATAACTGCCTAATGTCTAACCCACGATTCCCGGAGAGAGTGCTTTTTCCCAGGTGAGCACTTCCCTGCCTGCCAGTATGGAATTTTTCTTTGTCTAGGCAATTCTTTTTTTTCTGATGTTTTAAAATTTATTTTACCCCCCCAACTCAAAATATAAACTTAGAAACCACAATTGCTTCATAATTATTTGCCTTAATTTCAATGTTCTGTAGTTTGGCAATTCTTTAGGAGGTATTTTCCACTTTATTCCCAAAGTCAGTCCTCTGATCTCTCCCTTCCGGGCAGAGTTACAGGAGTTCAGGTATTTACAGCCTCCTCTCCAGGGCTGAGCTCACCACAATGGACAGCTCTAATCTCACTCACTGTCCAAGGCACTTAATGAAGGGATGAACACGCAGCTTCCCTGTGCCTCAGTTAAGAAGACAAAGGAAGCACAGGCACAGGACAGTTGGGGCAGGCTGAGCCCTCGGAGGAAAGATGTCTGGACCTGGGGCGAGAGAGGAGGCCAGAGCGGGTGGACAGACGCATAGTCAGGTCAGAGAAGGATGAGAAGCAGCCAAATTGTGGGGCAGAGTGACCCAGAGCAACATGCACAGGACAAACACTTATCACACCTGGTCCATAAAAACACATTTCCAGGGGGAGATGGAGCTTGGTCTGTGAGTAGTCAATCACTTTCAAAATCACTCTACAGTTAGGAGAAAGCATGCACTATTTTTCCAGACTCTTTTTTTAATAAGTTATTTACGTATTACTTAGTGTATGTACGGAAGGCTCACATGTTTTATAATCAAACATTCACACCTAAAGATTTCAAATCAGGATGCTTTTTCCACGGCTTCTAGATCTGTTTTTCTAAGCACTGACCTGTTCCTACTGACGTTTGTTTTTCTCTTGCTTGTTTCATTTAAGTGGGGTTTGATTTTCCCATATTGAATTAATGCTGTGAATGGTCTTTAGTTTGTGAAGTTATTGTCATGTTTTCCCTGTGGTACTTTGAATTGTCTTAATATGTAATTTGCAGGAATGTCTTGAGTACTATGAAATATAGCTGGCTTCCATATTACTATGATTATCCCTGGAGAGATTTTTCATTTCCTCAAACTTTCATCTATTTCATTCTATTGCTTCGTGTTTATGCCATACTCAGAAAGTCCACGAAACTAAATGACCATATCCATTATAGCTACAATCACAACACACAGAGAGCATCTATGTTTTTTCTCCTAGAACTTGCTTAATTTTCCAGTTTATGGAATATTTGAACATGATTTATCTACTAATGAAGCTTTTCTAATGAGATTTATATGAAATGGGCTTGTTTTTCCCCAAGTAATTAAGTACTTATGCCTACCACACTCATATTAAGTGATCTATTTTTAGCTACACTTTGGGGAAGAAGACCTTATGTTAAATTATTTTATTCTTATTCATTAAAAAAAGTACTTATACCATTTTAACCACTATACTTTCATAGTCATTTATCTTTTCATTTTTAATTTTAAGGTCGATTTAAGTTCATATCAAGTTCAAACAAAAGTGCAGCGATTCCTGCACCTACTCCCTGAATTCCACATGCACAGCACCACCAGTCAGCACAGCCCATGTGGATCTGCATGGACAGCTGTTGTCATAGCTGCCTTAGCTAGAATCAACACAGAACACAATCTACTCATCTGGAAAGCTTTAAGAGGGCATCTACTCATCACATGTTCTCAGAATCTTTGTGATGCTGAATGTACCATATACCTGGCCTATTCATCCCTTGCTACCTCTGGTACGCAGGGCCCTTCTCAAGGTCTCCATAGTTCTGTCTTCTCCACTCTCTTTTACTGATAGGATCATTGGTTGTGTCTCTTACCAATGTGTTCTTATGTGTTTTGTCATGGACCAGCCTCACCAAAAAATAAACAAACAAACAAACAAACAAAAACCTTTGTCATGGCATGGGAATCAGTAATTTAAGTAAAGAATTTGAAGACACATTTAAAAATAATAAAACAGTGAATACTGAAATCGCCCATGTTTAATTTTTCATATACATTTATACCCCAATACAAAAGGGGGAAGAAAGTAATAAAAGACTTCTTCCATATGATACAAAATACAACTAATAGAGTTAATTGATTTGATATATCAAGTCATTAGCATTCTGTTCTTTAGGCAGTAAAGCCACCTTAGACCAAGTCTCCTGAAAATATCCCCTACCCAGGCAACCTCATATTACAAAAGAAAAAGCAGAAGTATGCTTGCATATCCTGACCATCTGTCAGGATGGAATGGATATACTTGTATGAGCCATCTTAATGTCAACCACATATTGAGTCAGGGTGTATAATTACACTTGTCAATGATTTTGAGCAACCCCCAAACTCTCTGACAAATTAGACAAGGTGGAAATAGATTCACATTTTTTGGGCCTCCACAGTTTACCATGCCTTTTAAAGACTTGATACTTTCTACAGTAGTACTGAATAATTATCATTACATAAATGTATTCCTGTATTTTTTCCATCTCAGTTGTTTCTCTGTCTTGGAAATTATCAATGATGGTGGTTTAATTTCTGTATACATTTCTTTTTGGATATTGGTTTTAAATTCAAGCACAAGTTTCAAAGGTTAGTGTTATCTTTTCCCCTAAAAGTCTGGACTAGGTTTAACGTTCACACATTCAAGCAAGAAACTTAATTTCAATCAGTTTCAATCTTACAATTGATTAGTATATGTTCCTTATTCTACATCAAAATTTTCCAACAAGGAAAACTTATGATGTAGAAATTATACAATTTATGAGCAGGTTAGAAAATTTATAGTTAATTTCTTAGAAAGTTATTTGTAATTATTCTGTGTTAGAATGAATCTATTCGTATACAGATAGATGTAGTCTTTTTAGCAACTGTAGGATCGCCTGCTATCACCTATGAAATTATGTTCTCAATACACTCATTGACTAATCTTAAACATTTTAATTCATTTAGTTCCCAACCCATTGAATAATATTATGTAATGTTGGATGTAGCATAGAAATATCAGTAACTTTAAAAATATGCATTCTTCTTGTTCATTGACTAGGTTTAGCTAGGAGGAATATGACACAAATATAGAAATATTCCATTTGGTTGAGTGTGTACTAGCTCAAAAAAAATGCTTAGATTCTGAACCCAGTGATGGGGAGAAGCTCTCATAGCCTTTACTCTTTCTGTAATCAAAAAGACTGCAAGCCTGTGGAACCCCAGCAATGGCATTTGCCTTTATTCAATGTTAGGGTTGTGGAACACTGACCTCTAATTAGTCAGTCAATCCTTAGAACACCTGCCTGGTGCTTTAGATGTACTTTACAGACGAGAGCATTCTCGAAACAAGGAGTCTAAATCTAGCTTGAAAATTCTCAAACTATACAATGGGAGCTTCTCAGAGCACATTTGCTTTCATTGTACTGTTGGGCTATCCTTTAGCAGAACAAAAAAAAATCAAAAGCAAAGCAAACAAACAAAACACCAGTGCCTCGTGCTTTATTGCAAGCCAATCCTCACTACTCGGTCTATTTTTGATGAGTACTGACCTCCAATGTCTATTTCCTTTACCATTCCAGAGGAACATTTGATGTACTGTTCTCAAATTCATCAATAACTCCTTTTGAAGTAAAGAAGAACAATGGGCATGCATTATAAAGACTCCTTGTCTATGTGTAACATCATTCATGTTTTTAATCACAATCCTTATATTTTAGATGTAATTATGACATCCTTGGAATTAATGAAGTTTGTATACCTCATGCCACGTATACACTAATTCATACCCTAGACTTGTACCCTGTCTAACAGATGCGAAAATCATACTACATGCTGTAAGCAGAGAAATACCTCCCTGTGGGGCTGAGGATAAAAAGGAGAACAAGACAAATTTCTCACATCAGTAAGTGGCATGTCTACAAGCATGTTTCACTTTGATATTGATAAAAATAAATAAAAAGTATGGCCTGCAGGATGTATTAAGAACAAAGGAAAAAGGGGAGAGAGGAATCTTCCTGCACGAGTCACAGCACCCTGGAAGGAAGAGCTTTGACACTGAGCAGAAGCAGTACCATAGGAATAAATGAAAATACCTTTTTAGAGCAATACAGTTTGGGAACACTAACTTCTACAAATAGTCCTAAAGAAGAAGAAAGAACAGTATAATTACAGTGGTTTTTCTGAAGATACGTTTTTGGCAGAAAGTAAGTATTTTAAATTTTCAGTTGGGCTTTATCGGAGTTAGGCAGCAAGGAGAAACAGAGGTGGGAATATAACCCATTTCTGTTTGCTTTATTCCAGCATAGTTTTAAATTTGGTATAATTATCAATAAATAAGTTACTATGGTTTACTTAACTAGAGAGTACATCTTTCTGTCTTTTGGAAGGAATGTTTTTCTCTTGTCATTTTTAAAATTACTTTCCTCATTTAATAATAGTCCACAAATACCTTAGCAAATCCTGTCAAGTCTACCTCCAAAATTCTCTACTCAGATTGGATGAGGAGGAATGGGGAAGCATTGATCATTGGACCTCAAGTTACAGCTGGGCACAAGGAAGAATTCCTGGATTCTAAGTGGTACAGTCAGTAACTATAGTAACCTAGATGTGTATTCAAACAGCTAGGAGAAAGTTTTTGTCATGAATGATAATAATGAGCAAATATTTTTGACCTGATTTTAAACATTGCAAGATGAATACATGCAGCCAAGCTACAGGGTACTTCATTTTTGCATACAATTTTATAAGTTAACATTACAGTTAATATCAATTTAAAACCACCATTCTCTCCAGGTATCCACACAGCTGCTTTCTTTGTGATTAGGAAGTCTCACATTTCACATTTTCAACTGGTTAACTTTTAGCCATACAAACAACACACTCCCATATACTATTTTTCAATCTTTTGCCCGCTTCTTCATTATAACAGTATACAAATAGCATTGTATAGTCTTGTGGATGCCAACAATTAAAAATGCTTGAAAAACTATAGCAGACAAGGATAAATACAGTTAAGATATTTTAAATAAAAGAATAAACCTGAAGAATAGATCACAAACACACACATACACACACTGTATTGCCAAACTTATATTTAAAGTCAAAATTACCAAATGATCATGAAGTGACACTTTTATAACCTTATAACCCCAGGTCCATACTCACATATCCTGTTTCTGAGAAAATGAGATTTCCATCCATACACTTTGAAGGACAGTTAAAGCAAATGGGCTGTCAGCATCTTTCACATTATAACCAGACAGAGCAAATATCTCAGACAGTTTTGCTTGGTTACACAGTTGTATGTTTAGTTGTATTTTTACTTTAGGACACACTACTATAAAGAACCAACATGAACATTCATTTTATTAAACTTATTGCTTAGCAACCAATGTAATAATAGAGATTTCAATAAATGCTTGCTGAGAAAGATATTGAATTAATTAGTTAGATCGCTATATAATCTGTTGAGTTTGACTTATATTTTTCTGGGAATGCTTCAAAATGAAGTTCATATCTAAATATTTTTAATATTTTTCAATGGGAACAGTTCAGATTGTTGAGGCTTCTTCCCTTAGTCATGGTCAGGAGTGGAAGTATATGAAATAATGGACAAAAGGCCAATAAACTGGTCCTTTTTAATCCACACTTCCTTATTACAGAGAGGATGGTACTTCATAGTCTTCAAAGACAATCAACAACTGCTCAAAATGTTTCATGAATTCATTCACTCTCTTTGATGCTAAAATGAAATGGAAGATGACTCAAATGTTGCCATGATATAAGATGTAAAACATTCAGAACTATAGCTGCATGGAAAATCTAATTCTAAAGGAGAGTAGATATTCAGGAAAAGAGCAATCAGCTTTCTTGGTTATTGGACTCTTCAAAAGATTTCAACAGGCATCCGAACAACATACCTTATTCGAAATATTTCATGCTAACTTATCAGGTCAATTGTCAATGGCTTGATTTCTCCTCTGAGCTTGTTAGCATTGAATATAACCAAAGAGAATTACATGTCATTTTACAAAGCAATGAAATATTCTATAGATTCTCTTTGAATATCTCATTTCCTCCCTTATTGAGCTGTTTCATAAGCCATGCTTTTAGAGAGTAAGAGGGAAATATATAATCAGATTTGCTAGATAATCCTGGCTTTAATGTTGATGTTGGCCCTTAAAAATCAAGCTTCCTCAACAATTAAGTCTGTTCAGGATCAACCTTATGTTCCATTATGATGTTCTGTTCCCTCACACAAATGTGGTGTAGAAAGTATATCAGTTTTTACCCGCATCTTATAACCTTTTCTTTTGTCCTCTCTTCCAGTTTGGTTTCTGTTAGGGTTTGGGTTTTCTTTGAGCCAGACTCCCATTATATTCTCTGGTTGACCTGGTACTTGCTATGTTACCCAGACTGGCTTCAGGCTTGCTTTCATCCCCTTGCAGTAGCCTCCCTAGTGTTTGGATTATTGATGTAGGCTACAGTGACTAGTTAGTACTTGAATACTCTGGACTACTTAAACAGCAAATATAGACTCTTCAGGAGCTGCTGCTGCCCAATTCCATTCAGCTGATAAATCAGTGTCCATGGCCAAAGGCTGTAGCTATTGTGTTCACTGCTCCATTCAAGAGCACGGAACCTTGTTTGATATAGATGAGGTAAAAGACGAGAGCTGAGTGTTTGCATGATGTAAATAAAGTCTTAATAAAGGAGAAAGGAGTAAAATATACTTCACATGCACCCTCCCTGGCTAGTTGATGCTATGTGGTAAAAGGGTAAAGGAGGCTTTAAGAAATAGTCAAAGAAAATGGGATCATGAGGATAAATTGCCTTAAGTCAAATTGAAACTATGATGGCATGTAATTTGAGCATTGAGAGAAATGTCTCATCTCTGTTTATGCTTTGACTCTTTAGGATTTGAAAGCCACATATTATAGCAACAAAGCATATGATATAAAATAAAAAGTCATGATGGAAATAATGTCTGACAAGGTAGGATGTCTTTTGACTTTCCTGTTGTCTGACATTTCCCCAACATAAAGACAGCCCTGAAAAAATGATTAAAACTGAGAACGTGTGTGCACTTTAAATACTTTGGAATGTGATTTCCATTCATGGTGACAACATAGGCATCCCTTCTAAACTTCCAACTGCCCATCCTGATAAACCTAGGAAAGGGACAACATATTCCCACAGAGCTGTATATGCGGAACGTTCTCCCCGCCAACATTCACAGCATGTCACCTCTGAAGAAAGCAACAAGCTGATTTCTAAAATGCAAAAGTTAAGGTAAACAAACTAGCAATGCCAAAACAATTTTATGAGGAAAAGTTCACAGCACATGTATCACCTGGTTTGGGATCATGGAGCTGATGCAATTGCATCCGTGCTTTTATTACAAAAAACAGGCAGAATGATGCATCAGACATAGAACCTTACATACACAGTTTTTTTTTAAAGGTTTCTGGTAAGGTCATTAGAGAAAAACAATACTTCCAATAAATGCTTGGGGAACCTGAAGGTCCACCAGAATAAAGAATGCCTCTTCCTCGTAAAACTTTAAAGATGAACTCAGTGTAGATCTATATTTAAAAGTAGGCGCTAAAAATGAACAACCAAGATAAAATGGAAAGGGTTTGATGACATTGGGTAAGGCAGATTTCTGTTGTGAACAAAACAAAAACAGTATTATTTATATAAGGAAAAACAGACTTCATTCAAATAAAAATTATATTTCTTATAAGGTAGACTTTTAAAACACAGTAACTGACTAAGAAAAATACTCTCTAAGATGACAGATCTATATGTAAATATTTAAAGACATCTTAAATTAACACACTGATAAGCATCACAAGGTAGTTGTAGAAAGGTATTTGTCAGCATATCACAGAAGAATGGACTATATACGATGGATTAATATTAATTAAAACAAAGAGTCAGCATTCAATACTAGCACAGGTATTACCCTGAAGCCATTACCAGATGTGATGGCTTGTAGTAATAAGGGAGAGCAGGCCTGCTTTCTGTCCAGCCCAGCTCCCGCACGGCTAGCTTATACCCCGAAATAACAACACACA